>APFE030578029.1:0-27446 GCA_000404065.3 Pinus taeda
CATCCCTACCACAAGTTAATTATGTGGCAACCCGTTCCATACCTACATCAACTAACAATCAATTCAATGATGTTGTACATAATGTATTGGGGGCATTGGAACGAGATATCTCCTTCATGAACTCTTATGAATTGTGATCCAAGGACATGAGGATAGTTCTTTTACTGTGTCAACCTCGTTAAAAAATGAAACAAATCTATGAGGATAGTTCTTTTACTGTGTCAACCTCGTTAAAAAATGAAACATACCAATAAGGATAGTTCTTTTACTGTGTCAACCTCATTAAAAAATGAAATAGCACCCATGAGGATAGTTCTTTTACTATGTCAACCTCATTAAAAAATGAAACAACTACCATGAGGATATTTCCTTGTCTTGTATCAACCTCATTAAAAAATGAAACAAAGGGTATGAGGAGAGTTCCTTGTCTTGTGTCAACCTCGTTAAAAAATGAAACCAAGGGTATGAGGAGAGTTCCTTGTCTTGTGTCAACCTCGTTAAAAAATGAAACCAAGGATATGAGGATAGTTCTTTTACTGTGTCAACCTAATTGAAAAATGAAAAAGGCCCATGAGGATAGTTCTTTTACTATGTCAACCTCATTAAGAAATGAAACAGGTCACATGAGGATAGTTCTTTTACTGTGTCAACCTCGTTAAAAAATGAAATAGGTCTACGAGGATAGTTCTTTTACTGTGTCAACCTCATTAAAAAATGAAACAGGTCACATGAGGATAGTTCTTTTACAGTGTCAACCTCGTTAAAAAATGAAATAGGTCCATGAGGAGAGTTCCTTGTCTTGTGTCAATCTCGTTTAAAAATGAAACAAGGAGTATGAGAATAGTTCCTTGTATTGTGTCAAGCTCGTTAAAAAATGAAACAAGGAATATGAGCAAAGTTCCTTGTCTTGTGTCAAGCTCATTAAAAAATAAAACAAGGTCCTAAGTTCCAAGTCGAGTCCTTGATTAGATCTCATAAAGTCCTAGTCGAGTATTTCACTTGATCTCGTCAAATAGCCTTCATTTCATCCCCATGATAGCCATGCGTATTTGACTTAGGTGAATGTAATGAAGCTTGGGGGGAATGCACCTAGTGGTAAAGTTAAGTTTCCCTATAGGTTATGTGAAGGGAATCACCCCATTCACCTTTGTCCCTATCTGGACAAAGCCAAAAAGTTGTTGCATAACCATCCTACTTAACCACAACAACTTCCATCTGGTAACATGAGACTCTCTCTTTCATCATGCTGGGGGCATGTAAACTAATCTCAGCACAGTTCTTCATTTCAAGCTTGTGTAAAAATGAAATTGAACCCAAGCATAGTTCTTCATTTTAAGCTTGTGTAAAAATGAAATTGAATCCAAGCATAGTTCTTTGCTTCAAGTTTGTGTAAACATGAAACTGAATCCAAGAATAGTTCCCTATCTTTCAATCTTGTGTAAAAATGAACCCATTTCCATTTTTTAGCCCTTGTGGTTGCCATTCTATCAGCCTTTTTCATCAAATGAGCCTTGGTTGTTTTCATCCCATCGCCACCATCCCTTTGGCCAATCATACACTTTTACTTGGTTATTTTACCCTTTTTTAGGAACACTTGCAATGAGTGGTCTTATTAGCTAGCCTCTTCACATAAATCAACATGTTTTGAGAAGTTCCAACATCACCAGAACTAGTTTTTATCCTAGACACCACTCGTTCCTCAAAGTGGAGTCCTCTTTAAGATCTTTTCAGACTCTCTAAACATGAAAAGATTGTTGAGCGCTTGTCCTTTCCAGCTCGTTAACGGATTGGAAACGATATGTCTCTTGTATTATTTTATGCTTTTTCAGGCTTGAGATATTAATTTACGAAAAAGAACGTGTGGAGTTTTCTTTTTGTCCCTTTTCAAATTCTCTGAACATGGAAAGGACCGATTTATCTTTGTCGTTAAACTCATTAAAACATAAAATAGCGACAAACTTGTCCATCTAGACAAGACTGAGTTTCACCTTCGCTAGACTCGTTAAAACATCAAATAGCGATGGATTCACCCAAAGGGTGAAATTATACAACAAGCATATGTTATCCTCCTCAAGCTTAATAAAAATAAAGAGGTACTAGTCAGTAATGACTGGGGAAAATGGGAAAAATCGGAAAACCACTTTATGGTAGCAGGTCATTCTTGAACATGACACTTTCACTCCATTTTCGTGACTATCTGGGTTGGGTTATTAGCTTGATAGTTATCACACCATTAGTCTATCATACCATCCATCACTTTGTTTGGGTCAAAGATACCAATTCATTTCAGTGTCGCAAACATGTTCAAGAGAAGTCATTCAGTCAAATTAATCCTTTGCAATACTCATAAACCTTCATTTTCATGACCACCATTCTGAACCTTGTGTCGTCAGTCAAATTCCATCTCCAAAATCATTACACTCGTTTCATGTCGTCAATGTGGGATACATCAAGGCCTTCCTACAACGAGTTGCTTCTTGTCGACATCAACACATTATCCAAGAAGTTGACTTAGAAACACTCTCCCAGTACCTTGAGGCTTGCATACATCAATGGTAGATTTCTTGCTTCCGATGATAGGTTGACATCAATGGCCTTCGACCAAAAGACTTTGTATGATGTTTGATATCAAATCATCCATTCACACCATGCAGAATGTACTACAATACCTTGAGGATCATTTTCATTATCGGTGATTTCTCTCGCATCTATTAATAGCTTACATAATTTACTGGTAATCAAATGGTGTCTTCCCATGTTCAACTTCATATCACATATTCACATGGTTGGACTCATACTTGAACAAATGATTGAACGAGATAGAAGACCCCGGATCTATTTTCATCCATCCGGGCTGCGATTTCAGGAGTACTAAATCATAAGTACAATGGATTTACATTGATAGTCATTCCGATCATGGGTCTATATCTGTAAACAACTGTCTATGTACATGTTATGAAAGTTTATAAGCTGAGCATGGGTATGCCTTCCCTCTGCAGTTCATTTAAAATCAAATATCATGATATATGTGTTGTAATTAATGTAGGTCACCTTCCACTTTGATACCTCCTCATCACATTGTAAAGCATTTCATTCAACATTGGCACTTTTCTGACTTTGTGCTTTAGGGGGCAGTTGTTACAGATCCATTTGGGCACATCAATCCCAACATTTCGATCAGTGTTTTAGGGCTCATCAAACCCTAATTTCAGTTTCTTCATGCCCTAAACAAGTCACCCCTTTGAATGCCTCCTTCCCAGATAGTTTCATGACTTGAAGACATCCAAAAATAGCCTCTAGAGGGACTAGCACAGGTAAGCCCTTGTTAAGGTGTGCCGCAGAGCAGTTGAGTCCACTGCCAAGGTGCTCTGCAGAGCACTTAGGCTTCCTTTCACCTGTGTTGGGCGAGAATGAGTGAAATTCACATAGGGTTTCGGGAATATTGTTATATTTTGGAGTCGTCAAGAAGGTTCCCTCACTTATCAACTCCTATGGGCTCGAAAATGGATGAGGAATGAGTTAAGGTGCATCCTATCCTCTCATCCCTTCCTCCATGGAACTAATTCTAAGTATGGAAGGCCATTCAATTCCACCATTTATGACAAAAACCCCTTCATCTTCCTATAAATTAAGCACTCATCTAAGTGATCAGGGGCTGGATTATGTTGAATTGTAAGGAGATAATGCTGCTATGAGATTTGGCTTTGAAGCAAGTATTGTAATGCTACAAGTTTTTCATGCTTTTGATGTGATGTGGACGGGATCCAAGATGGAGGAATGGCTTTGAATCAGACACCAATGGTTGTAATTCCTTCTTCTATCCAATAAAGTGTTTGAACCTTTCTCCCATATGTTTGTATTGTTTCATAATGCTTATATGTGTGAATAGTATATGATTCTTTTCACTTATATTCAATAGATCGTATGCTTTGATCAGTTCTTTGTTTTCTGTTGTGTTTACAGGGTACTTCTCAAGCGTATTAAGTACAGGAAGGAGTGACAAGATTGATACAAGGGAGACGAGAGGAAAGAGGAACTACAAGTAGGTCTTCTTATCTTCTTATCTTAGCTATTGCTTATAGGAAAAGTCTAAAACACTTTAAACTGTTGTTCTAGATACAACTACTTATCTAGGGAATTAGTACTTATTCGTAGATACCAAATTCTCCAAAACAGGTTGTGTCCCAACTCCCCCAATTCATAGGGTGCAGTCCTGATATCTAAGCCATAGTTCCAGGCCAACCCCCAGACCACTTCCCATAACTGCCTGAGACTTTCCATGATCATAATTGAAATGGAAACAAAGCTAAACATTCAAAACCAAATCATAAACTTGACCTAGATTGCCTAGAACACACTAGACATTTCATCAAACACATGGAAAACATGTAAGCTACTAGTCATAAATGCATATCTAATCATAATAGTTTGAGATTCATATGAGAATCACCAGCAAGTCCCTATGCCATCTCCACATAATTGCAACAACACTTATTAGTCCATATGTTCATCAATCAATTAATAACTAAACAATTCATGACAAGAGCCATTGATGATATACATCATATAACCAACATATAACCGGAAAATAACCAACATAGAAACCAACCATAATATCACCAACATAATCACTACAAAGATACATGAATCATAGTAGAAGAATAGTTCTTATTAATATATGAAGATACCAAGCAAGTCAAGGAATTTTGCATACCATTATAGAAATTTTGAGGTCTAAAATGGGCCTCCTAATGAATAATATAAAATAATAGTGGAAATAATAAAATAAGATTAGATTACCTCATCAAGTTTTAGAGGGAAAAAAGAAAAAAACTTATTTCTCAACTCATATTTTCAAATTATCTCCCTATGATTTTACTGAAATTTTGTACGGGAGCACTCATTGGAAGCATAATTTAATTTTCCTTCCAAAGAATACCCATGTTGCACACTTGTGATGGACACTACTATACAAAAAATGTGAAATACATGAAAAATGTGATTACTCACATTTTTTGTGTAGTATGGTCCTTAGAAAGTATGCAAAATGGGTACTCCTTGGATGCAAAATTAAATTATGCATCCAACAAGTGCTCCCACCCAAAATTTTAGTAAAATCATAGGGAAATAAGTTGAAAATACGAGTTAAAAAAGTAGTTTTTCTTTTAATTTTTAATTTTCTTTTTATCTTTTTACCTTTTTACTCGAAAAATGGTGAATCATCCCACATGGTTGACATCATCATATTTAATACTATTGGTTCTTATAAAGTTGATTTTTGTTGTACATTTTCTCTTTGAGGCCCATATTTTAACTCAAAATTTATCTAATGCACCTGACCATAGATTGGGTTGAACCAAATCTCTCTTCAACCAATCATCCCCATGCCATATTCCAAGAATGAATGTGGGATCTCATGGAATAAACCAAAACTAAATCAAACCAAGGCTTCTAGAGGACAAACCTCTTCAACCCTCAACCACGGTGATTCAACCGCCACGATCAGAAATCACTAACACCAACCAGATTGGTCTCTACTCAAGTTGTCCAGAGATCCAGGAACTAGTAACTGAACCCATAACCTTCCAAGGATCTAGAGTGTTTTTCTGACCTAGCTCTAGGGACTAGTAACTCAACCCACCAAGAGATCCAGAGTGTTTTTCCTAACCTAGGCTCTAGTACAAGTAACTCAATACAAGTTTCTCTAGGGCTTCCAGAGCGTGTCTTCCAACCCATGACCATAAGGAATTATGAGCACCAATCAAAAAACAATCAATTGGAAAAACCCACAACACCATGGTTATCCATAAAATGGAAAGGCGAAGCTAAAACCACTGTTAATCTAGGAAAATCTCCATGCCAGTGATAACACATAACCATAAAATCATATGCATATACCATGCGTCCATAAATCAACAAGGAAATCACACATGAAACCTATTACTTGAAAGTAATCCAGTTGTAGTTGTTGATCCACTTGTTCCCTTGCCCTTTCCTACTTTTCTTTTCCTTCTTTCTCCAAATCTAATGAATTTTAAAGTGCTTCAAAAATGCTCCAAGATTTCTCTAAGTGTGCAAGAGTATGAGCGAATAGAAGATATCTCCAAAACTGAACTGACGAAAGGTTAACCAGCCAAAGTTGTGCATTGATCCTCAAAATCATTTTTATCATAGATGCCTCTATTTTTTTTGTTTTCCTACATTTTTCCTTCAATTTCCCTCTCATGCAAATATATGTCTCTTCACCTTCCCTTTCTCTTATTTTCCTCTATTTCATAAATAAAATGTCAATTATTGCCACTTTTCCTTTTTCAATGTCTTTGATGATTACCATAGCCACTAATCAATCATTAGTGATACCCATCACTATGTTTTTCCCAACATTTAGCTTGGAATATGTGTCTCATGACCTTTGTCTTATTTTATTTACATAGAAATTCAACCAGGGGTTGTTACAAATCCCTTCCCATTGGGGGAACACTGTCCTTGGTGTTCAATGAAACCTATGACCAACAAACTGCTAAAGACAAAACATACTACCCATGGAGATTTATAACATAGCTTGATGCAATATTTACAATGAACAACTACTGAAACCATGAACAACATATCAAACATGACAATCATACTGTGTATTGGAGCTTTATAGCACATCTTATAATAGTATTTATAACAACATCCATATACATATACCAAAAACTCATTTGTTCGAACCAAAAAATAATGAAGGATACATATCCTACATCTAATCAACCATCTCCCATGTAGCTTCATCAAGCCCCAAGTGTTTCCACTGCACTTTAACCTACTTGATTGCTTTGTTCTGGAGCATGAGTTATTTCCATTGCAATATGCATTGTGGTTTTGGCTGAAAGTATCCCTCTGGTTCTACTTACAATACAGACTAGTCAATCACATTATCAACATCCTATACATACTTCTTAAGAAATGAAACATGGAAAACATCATGGACTTTCATTGTCAGAGGCTATGCAAGTTGGCAGGCCATTGGTCCAATCCTCTCAAGGATCTTGAAAGGCCAGAAATATTGAGGTGTCATTTTGGCACATGATTCAATCCTCAAGGAGCTCCTCTTGGGCTTGATGCACAATTATATATGCTCCCCAACCTAAAACTCATTGGATCACTCCAACTGATAGGAGTATTACAAATCTACCCATAAAGTGCCTCAAACAGACTCATCTTCAAAGATTCCTAATACCCATTATTATACACAAAATCAACCAATGGAAGATATTATTCCCACTTCTGTTGTTGATGCATGAAATACATCCTCAACATGTCTTCAAGAATCTTGTTGACCATCTATGTTTTTCCATATGTTTGCGGATGATAAGTTGTATTGAATGCCAACTATGTCCCCAAACTTACAAACAACTCTTTCTAAAACCTAGAATTTAACTTGCATCTCTGTCAGATACAATATTCTTAGGAACACCATGCAACCTCAATATCCCCCTGATGAAAACATGAGCTACCTCACTAGATGAATTCGTAGACTTAACTGCAATGAAGTGCACTACCTTACTCAACTTGTCAACAACAACCATGATGGAATAATTTTGCTCCGATGTCCTCGACAAACCTGTAATGAAATACATGGAAATGACCTCTCATTTCCACTTTGGAATCGAAATTAGATGTAATAAACTACTTGTATGCTTAAACTCTTCTTTTACATATTTACAATCCAACCATTTCGCAACAAACTCAACCACCTTTTTCTTCAAGTTCAACTAATGATAGAACTTCTTAATTGTTGTCAATGTCTCCTAATATCCCAGGTGAACTGAATATGGTTTGAATTGAAACTCTTTCAAGATAAGCTTTTTGATCTCAATGTCACCTTGTACATAGATCTTGTTCCTAGAATTGAACAAGCCATATTCTATAAGATGATATTCCTCATCGCTATCACCGACACCCTATTATTGTAACCTGTGCATCAATTGTTGACACATGTCATAATGTTTTCCTTCCTACAAGATCTACTCCTGCAAGTCTATCCTATAAGAACTCGCTGTTGCAATATGATTCACCTGCACTCTCTACAAACAACATATGTAATCATGTTCTTTTTTCCCTTGATGTACCTAATCTCGATGTCAAAATCATTGAGAGTAGCTACCATCTAGCATGTCTGGCATTCATATTAGGTTGATAAAATAAGTATCTCAGCCCACTTTGATCACTCATCAAGACAAACCTCCTACCAATAATATAATGTCTCCACATCTTCAATGCATGAATGATAGTTTCCAACTCAAGATCATGTGTCACATAGTTTTTCTTGTGCTCATTCAACTACCTGGAATCATAACATACTACCTATCCTTCTTGCAACAAGACTAACTAAGTCCTCCATTGCAAGAATTTGTACAAACCACAAACTCTTTTTCAGGATCTGCAATCTTCAAGGCTGGAGAACTTGTAACCAAATGATTTAACTTCTCAAAACTAGTTGCACACACCTCATTCCATTCAAACTTCTCCACTTTTCGTTGTAATGATGTAATAGGATAGGAAATTTGTGATAATTTCTTGATGAATCACCTGTAATAACATATTATACCCATGAATGATCTGAATTCATCTACATTCCTAGGAGCTTCCCATTACATGATAGTTCTGATATTTCCCAGTTCCACTATTATACCTTCCTTGGAAACAACATGTCCCAAGAGATGAAATTTTGTCTGAAAGAAACTACACTTAATAAGCTTGTCATACAACTGATTCTTCTCAACAATATTAACATTGTTGCTAGGTTTTTTCTTCCTCATTATTAGAATATATCAATATATTATCACAAACTTGTCCAGATAAGGACGCAACATACTATTCATCAAACACATGAAAGTAAGACCAAAAGGAATTACTACAAACTCATAATGTCCATGCCTGGTACAGAATGTGGTTTTGTAGATGTCCTCATCTTTGATGTGTATCTGATTATATCTCGATCTCAAGTCAATATTTGAGAACATTGTTGCTCCCTTCAACTAATCAAATAAGTCATCAATTCGTAGCAAAGGATACTTGTTCTTGATCGTGACCTTGTTTCGCTGCCTGTAATCAATACATAACCTAAGAATACCATCCTTCTTCACAAACAATATTGGTGCACCTCAAGGTGACACACTTGGCCTAATGTATCCATTATCGAGCATTTCCTTAAGCTTCAACTTAAATTCCATCAACTATGGAGTGGTCATCATGTATGGTGTCTTAGATGTTGGTGCTCCTCTTGGTATCAACTCAATAAAAAAATACACCTCCCTATGAGGTGGTAACTCAAAAATATTTGCTGGAAATACATCCTAAAACTGCTGAAAAATCGGATACCTCTTCAAGACTTTAGCATCATCAACATCCTTTCCTTTATCACTATAAATATGAACTACAAAAAATACACACACTTTCCTGCTACTACGTGTTTCCTACATAGTTGTAACCATTCTCACTAACATAGCCTTCTTCTTACCCTGCAATATTCTCCTCTCCTCATTGTCATCCAAGACCACAATAGCATTCTCGTAAAAATCTAACTTAGTCATGTGAATGTACAACCAATCCATATCCAACAACATATTGTATGATCCAAACTCTTTTCATAGTACCTATAGCCAACTGCACCAACCAAGAGTTTGCATGCACTTATTTATTCAATCAAGACTTATCCACCTAGTCAAGATTGATATAACTATATTTAGATCCAATTAAATCAAAATAGAAACAACTTTATCACAAAGCTTACCTTTCATCTTGATAATATATGCTTGATGGTTAGCATGCATATTATCCAATGTTGCATAAATCGGAGGAATACTCTGTCCAACATTCCCAATTGTCTATGCCTCCTAAGCACTATAAATTTGTGGTATGTCACCCTGATGATGTGGAAAATATCTGTTGTGATTCTCTCCATCACAAGTCCAACATTGAAAATACTTCCTTCAATCACCCTTGTTCTGTTCCTCAAACTGAAATATCTATCCTCTATCAATTGCATTGAATTTCTTGTATGGTGTTGCATTCTCCTTGTTACCCGTATCTTGAGGTCATCCTCGCTTCTTATCCCACTTTCCCTTTTTCTTGTCATTATATTTCCAACCCTTATTAGGTTCTGACTTACACTTAGACTTCTCATAACAATGTTTTAACTTCTCAATTACTTCCTTCAACGTCTGAGGCTCATCATACTTTATATGATATTTAAATGCTAATTGAAATCCACTAATGAATCTTTGAAACTTCATCTTCTCATCCTTAAGATATGTTACATACCTCAATAGCTCTAAAAACTTAGTCGTGTATTCTTCATATGTCATAGATGTCATCTTCAACTTGTAGAAATCCTTAGCATTGCTATCATAGTATCTCTCTGAGAAGTACTTCTTCCTTAAAGGTATTTTGAACTCATGCCAACTCAACTCCTCTGTCTTGATGCCTCTAACTTGTTTCACATCTTCCCACCAGATGTTTATCTTTCCTTGAGACTGAAAATAACTATCATGGCTTTCATATTCTCTATATAATAATGCATCTTGAAGAACTTCTTCATGCCAAACAACCATTTTTCCGCATTTTCCGGTTTCTTCAACTCTCCATCAAAGATAGGAGGCTTGGCTTTCTTGAATTCATCTAGAAAGTACTAATTCTCATTGTAGAAATTAATGTGTAGATTCTAAACTACTCATGAAATTTTCTAAATCACAATATTAGAGGCTACTCTACCGATCTACAAAATTAAATTCATGGCCGAGAACACAAATCATTAACATGCATCAAGATTCAACACGTATACACAAATATTTTTCTAGGGGAAAGCAACTTCTCAAAACCCCTTACCCCTTACTTCATAATAAATCATTGTAGGATACATATTCTAACCAAATACGCCAACAAGAATATTTCTCATCAAGATAGCGTCACATGTTGCTTGACTTGCAGCCATGTACTCTACTTCTACTGATCTGCGTGCCACAGATATTTGCTTCCTAATGTACCAAGAAACTACGTCTAACCCAAAACTAAAAATTCCTCCTAAATTTCTCTTCTTGTTTGGACTTCCCGCCCAATCTACATCTGTGAATCCTTGCAACTTCACTCTTTTCATCTATACCAAAGACAAAACTAAGTGGTTCCTATGAGGTATCTCAACACATGCTTTGTTTCGTTCCAATACAGTTTAGTTGGATTAACCATTGCTTGACTAAGCTAGTTAACTGCATAACATACGCCTGGTCGTGTGTTCACCAAATACATAAGTGAACCCACAAGATGCTTGTAAATGGTAGCCTCTACTATTTCACTTGAAGTAGCATCCTCTTTCCTCCAATTTCTTGCTAGAGGAGTCTCCATGGGTTTACACATGTCCATGCAGAACCTCTGAAGTATATTGTTGGCAAACTTTCCCTTAGAGATAAATAGTTCCCCATCTCTTTGCCATACTTCCAAACTAAGGAAGTATGCATGAGGCCCATGTGCTTTAACTCGAACTCTCTTGTAAGGTCCTCCTTGTAGATTTGATCAACTGTTTATCACCAGTAAGGATCAATTCATCAACATATAAAACAATGATAAATAATTTACCTTCTACAACAATGTGATAAAGTTTTGCATCCGCTTCAATTTTGGTGAAGCCGAAACTTGTGAGATAGTTGTCAGTCCTGGTATACCAAGCACGGGGTGTTTGCTTGAGTCCATACAATGCTCACTTGAGCCTGCACACATGCAACTCTCTGTCGAAAGTCTCAAACCAATTTGGATGCTCAATATACACCTCTTCCTCAATAACTCCATTGAGGAAATTTGTCTTCACAACCATCTAGTGGATCTTCCACCCCATCTACGCTAACAGTGCTAGAATTGACCTGATGGATGAGTACCTTTCTACTAGAGCAAAGGTCTCGTCATATTAAATTCCCTCCACTTGAGAGAACATCGTGGCCACAAATCTGGACTTGCATTTCTCCATGCTTCCATCTGCTGCATGCTTTACCTTATAAATCCATCTCGAACAAACCACAAATTTGTTTGCTGGTCTTGGGGCCACTTCCAAAACATTGTTTCCGACAATGGAATCATATTCCTCTACCATAGCAAAAACTCATACTAGTTTCTCTATAGCTTCCTCGAATGAGGATGGCTCTGCCTCTACCAACTCACTCATCAGAGTCATGTAGCCATTGTATCGATGGTGACCTCATCTTCCTGTGTTGTGATGTGGGTGCTCCCACATTCTCTCTAGAATCCTGCAATAATTTGTTAGCTTCCCTGGTTCACTTCCTTCTTTCTGTAGATGTCTCTGCTTGAGTGGATTTCTCCACTCTTTAGTCCTCTACTTGTAGTTTCCCCACAACTTCTTGAGGTTATTCCTTTGGATCCAAAATATCCTGATTAGGATGGAACTGAATCTCCCTCTTAAGAGAACCACTCGTTTCCTTCTCCTCATCAAAGTTCACATCTCGTCTGACCACTATCATCTCGAGGGATGACAAGTATGCTTGATAGTTATGAGGTGTATCTATTTACCCCAAAAATATGCCCAACTCTATTGTCGGATCTAGACTTTTCCTTGCTTCCTTGGAAGCATGACAGTAAAATGATGATCCAAATATCCTGAAGTGTGACACATCTCATTTCTTCCCTCAAAAAGATTCCTCTGGTGTACTCATGCCAAGAATCCTGTGAGGACTCCTATTCTACAAATAGACCATTGTGTTACATGCTTCATCCAACAACTGTAGAGATAGTCTCTGGTCATGCAAAAAAATTAGTGTTGCTCCCACAATACTTTTGTTCTTCCTCTCAGCAACCCCATTTTGTTGTGGGTTATGGAGTGTTGTCAACTCCCATCGAATGCCTTCCTTTGCATAGAAAGTTTTAAGATCATTCCACACATACTCAACACCGTCATCACACCTACGAACCTTCACTTTCTTGCCAATCTCTTTCTCAACAAGTGTTTTAAACTCAAAAAATTTGGAAATCGACTAGTCTTTCTTATGCATGAAGTAGATCCAACACTTCCGTGAGAAATCATCTACAAATATAAAATAATACATTTATTTGGCAATGGAGGATGTTGAGAATGTTCCAAAAACATCAGAGTGGATCCTTTCAAGGATTGAACGTGCCTTGTTGTCCCGATCATTGAAGGTGGATTTTGTGTACTTCACCAATGCACACCCTTTGCATGTATCTCGTTGCTCTAGTGCCCCTTTGGGGATTGCTATAGAAAATCGTTGCATGATATTCAAAGAACCATGATGCAAATGACAAAGTATTCTATTCCATAATTCATCGACATCTCAACTTTGCACCTTCTCTGCTTTTGTGCTCAAATTTGCACAGTCTTCCACATCTAATTTGTAGGCGCTATTCACTCGAACCCTAATCTACTTCACTTTCCCCATGGCGATGTCTCAAGAAAGCCTTCCCTTTTTTGAATATCACATCATAGCCACGGTCCTCCAACACAACTATGAAAACTAAATTCTTCTTCAGACCCAGTACAAACATCACATCCATGAGCCTGACTCCCTTTGAAAAGTAACTATATGAATATCTGTCATGCTATACCTTCCATCATCTCCCATCTCGATGTGCATCTCGAGATCCTTCTCCTTCAAGTCAATGGAAAATTTTGTGTTGCCCTTCATGTGGAATGAGGCACTGTTGTTAAGAAACCACACAATACCCATCATTGTTCTTGTCATGCATGTAATGAGGGTAAAATCAAGTTCGAACTGTGAAGCCAAGGCTTCACTCGATGCTTCTCTTGTAGTCTTCTTGCTTGCCTTCTTGGGTGGAAATTTCGTGGCATAGCATCTCAGTTCATGACAATGAAAGCACTTGATTTTGGAAAATTCTTTCTTCTTGCCCCCTTGACCAGATTATAATTGGGATTGGTATTTCTTCCCTTTCCCTTTCTTTTCCTTTCCATCCAAGGCACAGTTCTCTTCATCTTTTCCCTTGAATGAAGTCTTATCTCTATTGCTCTGCCTTATTTCTTCCTGCACTAGATCAGACCATAACAGCTCCCAGCTTGGTATTTTCCCTCTACCATTTACCGAATCTTGATAACTATGCCAACTCTTGGGAAGGCCCGAGAGGGATACAACTACCAGATCTTATTTAGGGATAGTAACACCAACCCCACCAAGTTCATCACGACACAATATAAACTTGCGTAGGTGCTGCAAAATGGTTTCATTATTTTTCATCTTAATACTTTGAAGCTTGTCCTTGAGTGCCATCTTCCTGTAATCATTATTGTTCTCAAAAAACTCTATCAACATTTTCCACATCGCAAACAAGTCTCTTTCCGATGGATATTTGAGTCAATATGATCCCAAACTCCCTCCAATATGATCATCCTCACTTTAGCCACATACTTCTTCCACTAAGCAAGATCATGGGCATCAGATGTTGGGGGCTTTTCTACATCTATCTTTATGTATTCTAACGGTCCATTATCATCCAGTACTGACTCCATGTAGATCTTCCATGCCACAAAATTTGTGGTTCCTTCCAAAGCATACTAGAGCTTGAGTCCATTTAAAGTCATCTTCTTAGTCCTGGAGATAACCTATAACATTGCTATTCAAATGTGAACCTCCTATAATAACAACTTTGAAATCTCTTCTCTATTGTGAATCTAGCTTTGATACCATGTAGAAATTAATGTGTATATTCTAAACTGCTCATGAATCTTTCTAAATCACAATATTAGAAGATACTCTACTGATCTACTGATGTACAACTGAGCTCAAGTGTCTCAAACTTCAATTTATTGAGTTATTGAGTGACAAGATCCATGTCACCTCAGTTAACTACCTCGAAGTATTCTGCTGAAATTGAAATTTGAATTTTAATCTAGTTTGACCAAGGCAAAGTCAAAACTAGGTTTTCTTGTTGCATTTTCAACACTTATTCCTCATGTAAGGGTGATAACGATGATGATCATGTTGCCTATCTGAACCAGAACTAGAATAGAACCCATAACCACTACTTCTTCTATCAGATGTATCCATCCATCTACCACTTCTTACCATGTCATCCTTGTTCAACTTGTGCCCTCCATGAGACCTACTACCATACAACCCATTAGTCCTTTCCTCCTATCCATAACTGATATGTGGTTGTCCCCATCTCTGCAAATTTGATAAACTATGAAGGATCACTACAATTATCTATGCTTTCTTTTCTTATGCCCTGGAAAGTCTTTCTTGTGACTAAATGATCTTGTCATTATCTTCTCTGCAACTCCTTATCTATGCCTTTAAACTTCTCAAGGTGTCTATTATGGCAGGAGAGTACTCATCTCTTTGCTACTCATATGATCCATAAGGAGATTCACGTGAATTGTAATCCATCATTTTTCTTGTCATATATGATCTTCTACTTCCTGCAAACATACCATGTTAGATAAATCAAACATAAATATAATCCAAAATACCTTAGTGAAGTTCAGGGGAGGCAATCTCGTCAGCATGGTAAATTTGGATTAGCACAATATATATATATATATATACATATATCAACTATCTCAACATCATACCAACGTCGTCATGATGATGCAAACTACAACAATGACCATCATAATGGATGCATAAAAAAAACATAAACAACTAACATGCATGCATGACAAACACATCTTGCCCATCCATTCTAAGTGTTTGAACCCGGAAGCTTTGATACCACCCTGTAACCACCCCTTCCCACATTTACCCAATTTCCCCAGCCTTTCAAGGTAAACATGAGACGAAGAGTTACTATGACATCACCTAACCTCCAAGCTCCAATTAAGGAAGTGGGGCCTCGGAACTGACGATTCACAACATCCCTCAGAGCTATAAGACACTTAGAGGCCAAAAGACCACCCCAAGTGATCAAACCTTGAGTTGGGGCTCTTTTCATAGACCTAGATTCCAAGGCTTGGGTGTAGTTATAGGCCTCCAACTGCATGCACAACACTGCCTCCATGTGATTGTGACCCAACTTGAGTAGTTCATAGGATGCGGTCTCAAGATCTAAGCCACAATTCCAAGCCAACCTCCATACCACTACCCAGAACTACCTGAGACTTTCCAGAATCCTAATTGACATTGAAACAAAGCTAAACATTCAAACTCAAATCATAAAATTAACCTAGACTTCTTATAACACATTAGACTTTAAGTCAAACACAAGGAAAACATGTAAGCTATAGGTCGTGAAAACATATATGATTATAAAAGTCTGAGATTCATCTGAGAATCACCAAGAAGTCCTTATTCCCCCTCATATAGTTGCAACAACACTTACTATTCCATACATTCATCAATCAATCAATAACTAAACAATTCATGATAAGAGCCATAGATGATACACTTCATATAACCAACATATAACCAGGAAATAACCAACATAGAAACCATGGAAACCTAACCATAATATCACCAACATAATCACTACAAAGATACATAAATCACAGTAGAAGAACAACTCCTATTAATATATTAAAATACCAACCAAGTCAGGGACTTCCACGTACAATTAGAGATATTTTGAGGTCTAAAATGGGCCTCCTAAGGAATCATATAAAATAATACGTGTCCCATGACCTTGGTATTATTTTATTTAAATAAAAAATCAATGAGGGGTTGTTACAAACCCCTCCCCATTGGGGTAAAAATGTCCTCGGTATTCAATGACACCTACAACTAGCAAACCACTAAAGACAAAACATATTACCCATGGAGCTTTATAACATAGCTTGATGCAATATTTACAATGAACAACTACTGAAAACCATGACCAACATAAAAAAACATGACAATCATACCGCTTATTAAAGCTTTATAATACAACTCATCGCAGTATCTATAACAACATCCATATACATATACATATACCAAAAACTCATTTTCTCGAACCAAAGCGTAAAGAATGATACATAGCCCGCATCTGCTCAACCATCTCCCATGTAGCCTCATCGAGACCAAAGTGTTTCCACTGCACTTTAACCTGCTCAATTGATTTTTTCCCGAGCATGAGTTGTTTCTGTGGAAATATGGATTGTGGTTCTCGCTAAAATTCTCCCTCTAGTTCTATCTACAATACAAACTAGTCAATCACATGATCAAGATCCTGTACATACTTATTAAGAAATGAAACATGGAAACATCATGGACTTTCTATGTCAGAGGCGGTGCAAGTCAGTAGGCCATCGTTCCAATCCTCTCAAGGATCTCGAAAGGCCATCAATATAGAGGTTTAAACAAAGCATATGATCAAATCCTTAAAGAGCTCCTCTTGGGCTTGATGCGCAAGTATATATGCTCCCCAACCTTAAAATCATTAAATGCCTTATGTTGATCTACATAACTCTTATGTTTGGTCTGTGTTTCCTTCAAATTCCTCTTGATAAGCTACATTTCATGTTCCATCTCTGCCAACATATCTGGTCCAATCAACACCTTGTTCATTATATCACTCCAATTGATAGGAATATTACAACTCTACCCACAAAGTGCCTCAAACAAACTCATCTTCAAAGATTGTCGGTACCCATTATTATACGTAAACTCAACCAATGGAAGATACTATTCCCACTTCCATTTTTGATGCATGAAATACATCCTCGACATGTCCTCAAGAATCTTGTTGACCCTCTTTTTCTATCCATCTGTCTATTGATGATACGTTGTATTGAAGGCCAACTTTGCCCCCAAACATGCTAACAACTCTTTCCAAAACCTATAAGTGAACGTGGCATCTCTATCGGATACAATGTTCTTAAGAACACCATGCAACATTACTATCCCCTTGATGAAAACCTAAGCTACCTCACTAGCTGAATTTGTAGACTTAACTGAAATGAAGTTTGCTACCTTACTTAACCTGTCAACAAAAATCATGATGGAATCATGTTGCATCGATGTCCTCGTAAAACCTATAATGAAATCCATGGAAATTACCTCCTATTTCCACTATGGAATCAGAAGCAGATGTAATAAACCACCTGGATGCTTACACTATGATTTTACCTATTGACAATCCAAACATCTCGCAACAAACTCAACCACCTATTTCTTCAAGTTTAGCCAATGATAGAATTTTTTAACTATTGTCAATGTTTTATGATATCCTAGGTGACCTAAATATGATTTGACATGAAACTCTCTCAAGATTAGATTTTTCAGCTCACTATCATTTGATACATAAATCTTGTTCCTGAACCTGACCAAGCCATTTGTTTTAAGATGATACTCCTCATCCCTATCACTGACACCATGTTATTGTAACATGTGCATCAATTTTTGATACATGTCATCATGTTGTCCTTCCTGCAAGTTTGTCCTATAAGAACTCATTGTTGCAATATGATTCGCATGCACTCTCCTACTAAGAGCATCAGCAACCCTGTTCTCTTTTCCCTTGGTGTACCTAATCCTGAAGTCAAACTTAGTGAGAGTAGCTAACCGTATAGCTTGTCTTGCATTCAGAGTAGGTTGATCAAATAAGTATCTCAACCCACTATGATCACTCATCAAGACAAACCTCCTGCCAAGAAGATAACACCTCCACATCTTCATTGCATGAATGATAGTTGCCAACTCAAGATTATGTCTCACATAGTTCTACTCGTGTTCATTCAACTTCCTGGACTCATAATATACTACATGTCCTTCCTGCATTAGGACTCCACCACATCCTCTCTTGCAAGCATCTATACAAACCACAAAATCATTGTCGCGATCTACAATCTTCAAGATTAGACAATTTGTAAGAAAATGCTTTAATTGCTAAAAACTAGTTGCATTCTCTTCATTCCATTCAAACTTCTTCACCTTTCTTTGCAAATATGTAATAGGATAGGAAATTCATGAGAAGTGCCTAATTAACTACCTGTAATAGCCAACTAGTCCCATGAATGATCTAACCTCATCCACATTCCAAGGAGATCCCCATTCCATGATATCTCTGATCCTTTTTGGGTCCACTATTATACCTTCCTTGGAAACAACATGTCCCAAGTAATGAACTTTTGTCTAAAAGAAATTACATTTATTAATATTGGCATACAATTGATGCTCTCTCAACAATCTTAACATTGCTGTTAGGTGTTTTTCATTCTCTTCCTCATTCTTAGAATATATCAATATATCATCAATAAATACTATCAAAAACTTGTCCAAATAAGGACACAACACAATATGCATCAAACACATGAAATTAGCTAGAGAATTAGTAAGACCAAGAGGAACTACTATAAAATCATAAAACCCATACCTGGTACGAAATGTGGTTTTGTAGATGTCATCTTCATTGATGTGTATTTGATGATATCCTAATCTCAAGTCAATCTTCGAGAACATTGATGCTCCCTTCAACTAATCAAACAAGTCATCAATTCGTAGCAAAGGATAACTTTTCTTGATCATCACCTTGTTAAACTGCCTGTAAATACATAACCTAAGAGTACCATCCTTATTCACAAACAACATTGGTGCACCCTAAGGCAACACACTTAGCCTAATGTATCCCTTATCGAGCATTTCCTTAAGCTACAACTTCTATTTCGCCAACTCTGGAGTGTTCATCATGTATGGTGCCTTAGATGTTGGTGTTGCTCTTGGTATCAACTCAATAAAAAATTCCACTTCCCCGCAAGGTAGTAAATCTGAACTATATGTTGGAAATACATCTTGAAATGTTGCAAATCAGATACATCTTCAAGACTTTATCATCCTCAACATCATTTCCGTTGTCACTAAAAATATGAAATGCAAACATTATACACAATTTCCTGCTACTGCGATTTTCTTGCATATTTGTAACCATTTCACTAATGCAGGCTTCTTCTTACCCACAATATTCTCCTCTCTTCATCATCATCCAAGCACTCAATATCTTTCTCATAACAATCTACCTTAGTCCTGTGAATGTACAATCAATCCATACTCAACAAGATATTGTATGATCCCAACAAAAACACATTTAGATGCACTGAAGTAGACATACCATTCAGCTCAAATGCACAAGACCTTACCTAATGATGAACTATTTTCATGATACATGTAGCCAAATGCACCAACCAAGAGTCTGCATGCACTTATTTATTCAAGCAAGAATTATCTACCCGGTCAAGACTGATATAACTGTAGTTATATCTAGGGTCAATCAAAATAGAAACAACTTGATCACAAAGCTTACCTTCCATCTCAATAATAGATGTTTGATGATCATCATGCCTATTATCCAATGTTGCATAAATCAAAGGAATACTCTTTCCAACATTCCCAATCGTCTATGCCTCCTGGGCACTGTAAATTTTTAGTTTTTCACCCTGATGATGTGCACAATATTTTCTATGATGCTCTCCACCACAAGTCCAACATTGCAAAGGCTTCTTGCCATCACCCTTGTTCTTCTCCTCAAACTGAAATCTTTGTCCTTTATCAACTACATTGAATTTCTTGTATATTGTTTCATTTTCCTTGTTACTTGTATCTTGAGGTCTTCCTTTCTTCTTATCCCTCTTTCCCTTACTCTTGTCATTACCTTTCCAACCCTGCTTAGGCTCCAACTTATGCTTAAATTGCTCATAACAATGTTTCAACATACCAATTACTTCTTCTAACGTCTAAGGCTTATCATACTTAATATAATATTTAAATGCTAATGGAAATCCACTAACGAATCTATGAACCTTCGTCTTCTCATCCTTAAGATAGGTTACATACCTCAATAAATCTAAAAACTTGGTCATGTATTCTTCATTTGTCATATATCTAATCTTCAACTCATAGAACTCCTTAGCCTTAACGTCATAGTATCTCTCTGACAAGTACTTCTTTCATAAAATTCTTTTGAACTCATTCCAACACAATCCCTTTGCCTTGATTCCTCTAACACGTTTCACATCTTCCCACTAGATGTCTATATTTTCCTTGAGACTGAAAACTTTCATGGCTTTCATATTATCTGTATAATCATGCAGCTAGAAGAACTTCTTCATCCCAAACAACCATGCTTCTGCATCTTCTAGTTTCTCTAGCTCTCCATCAAAGGTAAGAGGCTTGCCTTTCTTGAACTCATCTGGAAAGTACTTCTTCTCATTCCTCCTGTAAGGGTGATAATGATGATGACCATGTTGCAACCCTGAAGTAGGACTATAACAAAACCCATAACCACTACCTCTTTTATCAGGTGTATCCATACCTCTACCACCTCTGACCGTGTCATCTTTGTCCTACTTGTGCCCTCCATGAGACCTGCTACCATACGCCCCTTTATTCCTTTCCTCCTATCCATAACAGATTTTTGGTTGTCCCTATCTCTACAAATCTAATAAACTATGAAGGATAATCGCATTAACCTTTGCTTGATTTTCCTGTGGCTTGGCTAGTCTTTCCTATGCCTAAATGATCTTGTCAATATCTTCTTTGCAACTCCTGATTTCTTCCTTTAAACTTATCAAGGTGTTTGTTATGTCAAGAGAGTACTCATCTCTTTGCTTCTCTTCTGATCTATAAGGAGAGTCATGTGAATTGTAATCCACCATTTTTCTTCTCATATTTGATCTTCTACTTCCTCCAAACATATCATGTTAGATAAATCAAACATAAATATAATCCAACATACCTCAGTGAAGTTCAGGGGAGGCTATCTCGTTAGCATGATCAATTTGGATTAGCACAACACACACATGCACACACACACACACACAGACACACACACACACACAGACACACACACACACATATATATAATGAAAGCAACATATCAACCATCTCAACGTCAACATCATACCAATGTCATCATGATGATACATACTACAACAATGGCCATCATAATGCATTCATAACAAACAAATCGACAACTAACACCCATGCATGAAAAACACACCTCGCCCATCCAATATAAGTGTTTGAACCTTGAAGCTCTAATACCACCATGTAACCACCCCTTCCCACATTTACCAAATTTCACCAGCCTATCAGGGTAAACATGAGACGAAGAGTTACCATGCCATGACCAAACCTCCCAACTCCAGTTAAGGAAGTGGCCTACAAACTGACAACTCACATCATCCCTCATAGTTATAGGACACTCAGAGGCCAAAGGACCACCCCAAGAGACCAAACCATGAGTTGAGGCTCTTTTCAATGACCTAGTCTCCCAACTGCATGCATGACAAGGCTTGGGTGCATTTATAGGCCTCCAACCACATGCACAACACTGCCTCCATGTAGTTGTGACCCAACTTGCCCAGTTCAAAGGATGTGGTGCCAAGATCTAAGCCATAATTACAAGACAACCACTAGGCCACTGCCCAAAAATACCTAAGACATTCCAAAATCATAAGTGACTTGACAACACAGCTAAACATTCAAACTTAAATTAGAAACTTGAACTAGAGTACCTATAACACACTAGACATTTCATCAAACACATGAAAAACATGTAAACTACAGGTCATGAATGCATATATGATCATAACAGCCTGAGATTGATATGAGAATCACCAAGAAGGCCCTATGCCCTCTCCACATAGATGCAAAAACACTTATTAGTTCATACATTCATCAATCAATCAATAACTAAACAATTCGTAATAAGATCCATAGATAATACACATCATATAACCAACAAATAACTAGAAAATAACCATCATAGAAACTATGGAAACCAAGCCATAATATCACCAACATAATCACTACAAATATACATGAATCATAATAGAAGAATTGCTCTTATTAATATATGAAAATACCAACCAAGTCAAGGACTTCCATGTACCACCCAACCATAGATTGGGATGAACTAAAATTCTGTTTCAGCCAATCACGCTCATGCCATATTCCAAGCATGAATGTGGGATCTCGTGGAATAAACTAAAACTAGACCAAACTAGGGCTTCCATGGGCCAAACCACCTCAACCCTCAACCATAGTGATTCCACCTCCACTTTCGTATATTACTAACACCAACCAAATCAATCTCTACCCAAGTTGTCCAAGGCTCCAAGAACTAGTAACTCAACCCACAACATTCCAGGGTTCCAGAGCGTTTTTCCAACCTAGCTCCAGGGACTAGTAACTCAACCGACCAAGGGCTATAGAGAATTTATCCTAACCTATGCTCCAGAACTAGTAACTAAGCCCAAGTTGTTCTAGAACTTCAGAGTGTTTGTTCCAACCCACAACCATAAGGAATTATGAGCACCAATTAGAAAACAATCAAATGGAAAAACCCACAACACCATGGTTATCTAGGAAATGGAAAGAAAATACTAAAACCATTGTCATCCAGAAAAATCTCCATGCTAGTGACAACACATAACCATAAATTCAAATGCATATATCATGCATCTAGATATTAGTAAGGAAATCACACATGCAACTTGTTACTTGCAAAAAAATATAGTTGTAGTTGTTGATCCACTTGTTTCCTTATTCTTTCTTGCTTTCCTTTGTCTTTTTTCTCCAAATCAAATGAACGCTAAAGTGCTCCAGGCATGCTCCAAAAATGCTCCAAGATTTCTATAAATGTGTAAGAGTATGAGAGAATAGAAGAGAATAGAAGAGAGTTCCAAAACTGAACTAACGAAAAGCTAACCAACCAAAGCTATGAACTGATCCTCATAAGCCTTTTTATCATTGAGGCCTCTATTTTCTTCATTTTCCTTCATTTTTTTACAATTTCTCTCTCTTTCAAATACGTGTCTATTCACCTTTATTTTCTCCTATTTTCCTTTATTTCATAGATAAATTGCCAATATTGTCGCTTTGCCTTTGCCAATGTCTTTGTCAATTTCCATAGCCATTAATTAATCATCAATGATACCCATCACTATGCGTTGCCTAACATTTAGCTTGGAGTATGTGTCCCATGACCTTGGTATTATTTTATTTACATAGAAAATCAACACGAGGTTGTTACATATTCCTTATGAACACCTGACATGGCATATGCTTTGCAATCTACACCCTGAGTCAATTCATGACTGACCCTTATCATACACATTGGGTTGTTGCAAAACACATTATGACCTACTTGAATGGCATAATAAATCTAGGTTTGAGATACATTATCGAGGATGTATGACTACATGGATACACTAATGTTAACTGGGTTGGAAACATGATAGGAATAACACAACATGGTGTTGTTTTAGGTTGGGATCTGCGATGATATCTTCGATGAGTAGGAAACAAAAGTTCATAGGTTTAAGCACAATAGAGGAAGAGGACATTGTTGTTAGCATGGCTAACTATGAGGCAGTCTGGTTGAGTAATATCTCTGGAGAGTTGTTTGAGTAGGTCCCAGATACTACAATGATATGTCGCAACAACAAGAGTGGGATTCGATTGGCAAAGAATCTTGTATTTCACGGCAAGTCCAAGCATATTGAGATTCAATGTCATTGTATTCAAGACATGGTGCAAAGATAAGAAACAAGACTCCATCATATATCGATTGATGAGCATATTATAGACATACTCACTAAGGCTTTGTCGAAATGGAAGTTCTTAGTCTTCAAAGAGAAGCTCGGACTGATGGATGTGACCCTATTGGGTAAGGGACTCAGCCAATTGAGAACATTGAGCATAACTCTTCTACCTTGTTTGAGCTCCCAGGAAGGAATGGAGCATTGAGGGCTCCTGGGGTTAAGGGATCTTCAGATAATAGGATCTGTGATCATTTCCATTCATGGAAATTTGGGCTATCCTACCTATTGTCACTATAGGGTGTTCGTGATCCTTGTCATTTATGACAAGTTGGGATATCCTCCCCTACCAGAGTATACCCTAGTTGGTATCCTACCCACAAGCAAGGTTTTTTAGGATTTCCTCCCCAACTAGCTAATGGGTTGAGAAGACTTGGGTGTATGTGATCATTACCATTGGTAAGTTAGGCTATCCTCCCTAAGTGATTGTTGACAGGATGTACATGTTCTACTACTGACTCTTGAGGGTCAAGTAATTATGGGAATTTTAAGGTCTAAAATGGGCCTCCTAAGGAAATCATAAACTAATAGTGTAAATAATAAAATAATATTAGATTACATCATCAAAATTTAGAGAGAAAAAAGAAAAACTATTTTTTCAACTCGTATTTTCAACTTATCTACCTATGGGTTTACTCAAATTTTGAGCGACAACATTCGTTGGATGTTGAATTTGATTCCTCATCCAAGGAGTACCCATGTTGCTACAATCACATTTTTCATGTATTTCTCATTTTTTCATGTATAAGGGTCAATCGAAAGTATGAAACTTGCATTTTCAACTTATCTCCCTATGGGTTTACTCAAATTTCGAGTGACAACATTCGATCGATGCAGAATTTGATTCCTCAGCCAAGGAGTACCCATGTTGTTGCAATCATATTTTTCATGTATTTTCATTTTTTCATGTAGAAGGGTGTTAGGCCCCTATACTACTAGTGTAACCCCTTATTATTATTAGTACAACCCCCTTATTATATTGATGTACCCATGTAGTGCCCATATTGTTTTTACAACTTAAATTTTTTTTTTGGTTTTGCCCCCATTAGAAGCCACTATTGTTATTATTGTGCCCTTACATTATTATTGTTATGTCAGCTTTGATTATATTATGACCCCTTAGAATCCTATATATAGAAAGGAGGTCTTTTCATTTGTATCATCCAATAATTGTTCATTTGTGTAAGGTAAAGGAGGTTGCCCCTTCGAAGAGACTGAATTCTAAGGTGTTCAACTGTATTTTCTATGTTTTTGTGAGCTGGTTTCATAACAAAGGGTCTATCAAAAGTATGCAACATGGATACTCCTTGGATGAGGAATTAAATTTTGCATCCAACGAGTACTCCCACTCGAAATTTGAGTGAAACCTTAGGGAGATAAGTTCAAAATATGAGTTGAAAAAGTAGTTTTATTATTTTATTATTTTTTAATATTTTTACTTTTTTACTCCAAAAATGGTGAATCATCCCTAATGGTTGACATCATCGTCTTGAATCTTGTTGGTTCTTATAAAGTTTATTTTGGTTGTTCATTTTTCTTAGGAGGCCCATTTTAGACCTCAAAATTCCCCTAATGTGGGAAGATCGGTAGGACAATAGGATGTGTGATCTTTGTCATTTATGACAAGTTGAGCTATCTTGCCTATTGTACCTAGATGAGCGAGAAATAGGATTTGTAATCCTTGTCATTTATAACAAGTTGTGTTAGCTTGCCTTTTGCTCCTAAATAGAGGGTAGTAGCTTGAGGTCCCCTATGATGTTAAATTCTTCTTCTTTTAGATTCGAGTGTTCAACAGAGATAAGCAAAGGCGACATTTGATTTGATGATGACAAGACATTCTACATGGGACATGTGATATAGTCGAAAATTTCCTCCTAGCTAAGAGGGAGTGTTAATTTTTGTAGCTCATGTATAAATTCCCTCATTGGACCATATTCCTCATTCAGAGCGACCTAAAATTTCCTCGAGAAGCACTCAATTTGGTTAAGGAAAAGTTGATTTTTGAAGCAAAAACCTATAATGGCACAAAATACAAGGTCATCCTAAAGGCTAATTAGCCCTCCTCCAATGCATATAAATACAAGTTAAGGCACACCTCATTTTTCATCACAATCGGTCATCTCTTCTTCTCTTTCCACATTTTATTGGTTCGTACAGGTCTGAGGCAACATATTCCCTTCACATGTGTGAGGGTCTTTGGGTAGCTTTGAAATTTTTGCGGACTTTCAAAGAAAAAGACTTTGACCAACATTGACCTTGATGTTTTAACCATGTTTTGACTTCATTCTTCCTTAGAGAAATTATGTTTTGCTAGGCCACATTGTTTGGCACAAGAACCGAGACATTCTGGGAGCTTTGACTTGTGTTAACTACAAGCTTTATTGCAAACCTTAACTATAGGGACTCTCTCTCCGTTGACCAGGTTTGACTGCATGAATTGGGACTAATTTGACCTATGTTTGACTAGAAAAGGAGGTCAAGTTTGATGACTTTTGACTGAGCTTCATTGGAGGACCTTAACTGCTAACTTGTTGACTGGTTAGGGCACACTTTGACTATTGTTGACTTACATAAAATTTTGGACTTCGAACATTGACCATATTTGACTACTAGCTCATCTTCTTGGATTGATCGGTTATTTTGTTCGATAAGTCAAAGCTTGACTTTGATTCTTGTTGATGAAATTGGAACATTAATGTACTCTTTGTTGAATATTATGAAAATCTAGTAAGAAGAAGAAGTTGAAAGGATTTTCCCCATTGTAGGGTTTTTCCTTGATCTTTGATCAAATCCTTGTGTCTCTTGTTGCTCTTGATTGTTTTATATTGTTCATTGTTTTTATTGTTTTGTCATTGCTATTGATCATTGAAAGATTAAATTGTTCAAGAAAGATTGATAATTAAAATTAAAAATTGAG
>APFE030578030.1:0-14196 GCA_000404065.3 Pinus taeda
TAGCATTGTCTAAAAACTCTGTTTTTCATAAAAGGACAAAGCACATAGACACCAAATTTCACTTCATACGTGAATTGGCTAACAATGGTGAGATTGTTTTACAACACTACATAACAGAGGATGAGTTAACTGACATCTTGAAAAAACCATTGGGAAATAAAAGTTTTGATCATTTCAGGAAATGCCTCGGTATGCAGAAAAACCGAGCAGTTGAAATTAAAGGGGAGTGTTGGAATGATAACTTAAACTGCCATGGAGCGAGATCGACTGCAGCATTCTGTTTCCAGAAAACCTCCATTTAAGTTCCCTGCGATGCGATCAAGTCGCAGATCGCATATTGCACATTTCCTTGTTAACTTTCGCTACGTCCCTTCTATTGTGTGCGATTGCGATTTCGCGATGCGATCTGATCGCATATCGCAAATCACATGATTCAAACGGTTATGGCAGTGGTGGCACATCTTTTCTTTTCCTCCGATGCGATGGTGCGATGTTGTGATGAGGCCACGCATTAAATTCCAATAGGATATTTTCAGACTCGTAATTAATGATATTTACGGCGGTTGGTAAATGTAGGTGAAATTTTTAATTTTATTGTTTTCTATTTTGCGGCAGTATGGGCACAAGAAAATCTTAAGTATTTGTATCCTCCACCAGTATACTATTATCATTGATGAGATTACCTCTCCCGGTGGTCGAGCCACGCTTACGCATCCTCTCCTCCATTGTGTTTTTACTGATGATTACAGGTGTGTGGCATAAGTGCCATTTTGTCAAGTAGTTCCTATAGCTTTCTTATATCTAATATAACTTGATTTTCGGCCATCTGGGGTTTAGGAGTGTTCATCAGCCCTAATGCACTTGACACCTATAACATCTGCTCTTTCCCCTCCCATTCTGTACCTTATATGTTTCGAGGTTGAAAGTGCACCCTAGATTCACTTTGCATGTGGCTCAATGGAAATGACTACTACTTCCGTATGAACAGGGCGAACTGTCTTTAAAGTGTACTCTTTCTCCTGAGTTTACTACCTGATCTAGATATGGGGTTGTTACGGAGTTCAGAAATGCTGCCTCCTGATCTGGGTCTGGAATGGTTCCAATTGGATTAGAAACTCACTAATAACACTTCTTCCTTTGCTGATGCTATTTTTTAACCAACTACTCGCTCCGATACTTCTCGTGCATTACCTTATTGAACCTATGCCTTACCACCTAGTTATACTTATGTTCTTGCAGTTGTGAACAATTATAATCCTATTATGTTAGCTTTCGGATGGACCATCTCAGACAAGGATTTAGCAAGGAATAGGAATGGGGATGCTAGTACTGGAGTAACAAGGGATAGAAAATGGCGATCATGGCGATACATTGTTACTAGTCAACTAGGGGTTATCTCCGGGCTTGGTTCTTTATCCACTTTTATGTATTGATCTGGAAATTGTACTACTTAAACTGCACCCGACGCATCTCCATCTCTTTCTACTATGGATGCTACTTTATTGGTTAGTGTTGCTACTAGGTCTTGATCTTAACTTGCTTCTGGTGTTACCCTAGCTTCTAGATTATATGTTGCTGGTCCTAGTTCATTTTCTTAATCTACTGAATAAACATAGGATTCTACAACTGCTCTTGTCGTTTCTCTTGGCGTTTCAATGCCTGGGATTGGTTCTCAACCTGGAGGATCTGCATATGGTGATTAGGATGCTTACTCTGCTACTAATTTACCTACTGGATATGCTGGTAGCGGTACTGGTGGATCGAATCTTGTTAGAACTGTTGTTTCTTACTCTACTGGTGCGACTAGATATGGTTCGGATGTGGAACTAACTGGATCTCGTTCTCTAACATGAAAGGTGGACTCTCGCTACACGAAAGGTGGACTCTGGATTCTACGTCTGTAGCCTTTGTGTTTTCTCTTGGTAAAGAGACCTATGATCTTAGCTCTATTACTATTACTGGTGCTGAACCGACATGATCTATTTTTTTGGTGCTATATCTACTACTATCACTACTGGTGGTTCTTTTACTCTATATCAATCATGAAAAGCTCCGTCAGCTCATTCACCTCTATACCTAAAATCATCATACTCATCTTGATCACTATCTCTATCACTACATTAGTGTTGAAAATATAATTTCAACTGTCGCTCGGTCAAACAATGTTTAATCCAGCAAAACCACCTTGATGTTTGTCGGACCGCTTTTGCGTGAAGGCAGTTTTCGTACACAAGAGACCCGAGAAAATTTAGAGTTGACGCCTGGCTCTCCCCATACGTAAGCATTTCTGACATCTCGGGTACTATCGTTCAGTCAAGTAAGGCCTCCCGATATTCTCCTCCACCGTCTGATCTACTCCATCTATCTCCGCCATCGATTGTTCCAAGATGCATACGAGCCCGTAGTTAATGTTGCGTGTAGTAAAACACAAGCTTGGTTGACTGCAGACTTTTTCCATGAAGGTATTTAATAAGTTTTCATAGGTGTTGGTAAACATTTAAGTTTTTTATTTTACGGCACGTGAAATGTAAATGTGCGTTTTTTGTTTTGTTTTCATATATGTTTTTGCTTTAGTTTTCATATAAAAAAAGTGTGTGTTGACTATTTGTAATATGAGAGCTCGGAGGAGCGAAAGAGAACTGAGAGAGAAATTGCACAGCAGTGCATAAAGGAAATGGTGGAGCGCATGTATTTTCCAGGAGTTGAACTTTGTTGATTTTTGCAAGAGAATATCGCATAGCAGTGCGTAGAAGAAGTATGAGAGTTTTTGTATATCTTCGTATTTTTATTTTGTGATATGCACAGTAGTGGGAAACAAGAAGTGGTAAATGTAAAAGCTCTTTTACAGCAGTAAATCCATGTAAATTTATTTTACAGCAACGAATGAAGATTTTACACAGCAGTGTAAAAATCATTTTGTAAAAGAGAGAGAGATTTACTGAATATTTGTTTTGGTGAATCCCTCTAAGTGAAAGACGATGAATATGTATCAGTGACTTATGTTTTAATGAATAGAAATCTTTTTCTGGGTATGTAATACTCTGTTCTCAGTAAAAAAAAATTAAAATCTTCCCTGTGCAAAAATATCCTGGAGTAAAGGAAACAGAGCATTGCCTTTGTGTGCTTGAATTGTTTGTTTTTGGGATTTTACTAGAAAAATCCCCAACAGTGGTATCAGAGCAGGTTCAGGCTCTTTGAAGGTGTCAAAGAAGCTGAAGGAAGGAGTTTCTTGTTGCAGCAACTTCTCCAGCACAGTGAAGACTCAGTCAAGAAAAGTTTCAGGTATTTCTCAAAGTTTTTTTTCTGTGTTGCTGTTGAAGACAGTGAGTTATTTTAGATACACAATCAAGTGTTTTGAAAAGTGCAAAAATGGCAAGGTCAAAGAAGAAACTCTCCAATCCTCCTAAAAATGTGTCTCCCTCTACTACTAAAATAGAAGACAATCCATTTGTAAACATTCTATTTGAGGCTCCAAGGTTCAATGGAAACTTTGATATATGGGAAATAAAAATGAGGACTTTCTTACAGTCTGAAGGGATTGAAATCTGGGAATCAGTGATTGATGATAGTAAGATGGATCGAGAATCCAAGGAGTACAATGCAAAAGCAGCAAAGACAATCTTAGGTGGGTTGCCTCATTCTGTAAAGAAGAATTTAGGAAAATATTCATGAGCAAAGTATATATGGGAGAAACTTCATGACCTTCACTCAAAGGGAGCACTGACCATGACCATCAGTCAAGAAGGAAATTATGAACCCATCATAGAAGATGACAATGAGAAGGTCAACCTCATCAAGCTTCAAGTACAAGAAAGGGATGAAGAGCTCGCCAAGCTTAAGAAGGAACTTGATGAAAGCAATAGGAAGTATCATGAAGAAGTCATATCCATGACAAATCAGTTAAATAAAGCAAAGAAGCATGAAGATGCCTTGTCAAGTCAACTTGAACAAAGGCACAAGAGAGTGAACAAACTTGTAGAAGAGATTGGACAGTACAAGGTAGAGGTCTCCTCCCTTACGTCTAAACTACAAGAAGCCAGGAAGAAAGCACAAGAAGCCGAGAAGAAAATGGAGAGCAGTCAAGCAAAGAATGAAGAAATCTCCAAAATGAAGTCAATTATCATCTCCCTTAAAATAGTAGCAGCTGAAGCTACTCGTAGCAAGGAAGAAACTGAGGAACAACTTGCAAAGAAAAATAATGAGTGTGAAAGATTAGAAGAAGAGATTGTCCTCCTCAAGAAAAAGGTTGAAGGGATGAACAAAATCATGAAGATCTCTCAAGCCTTGAATGACATGCTCAACTATCACAGGTCTCCATCTGATAAATCAGGACATGGGTATGTAGGTGAACCCTCAAACAAGAATGAAAATGCTTTAAGCAAAAGGGATGTGAAGAAGCCAGAAAGAAATGGTGATGCTCCTAGTTCCAGCAAAGGCAAGGAGAAAAATCAAAGCTACAATGGAAGAAATTCTACTCCAAGTAGAAAACCAGCTCCAAAAGGAAATGTAGATAATGTCAAAGAGGCAAGTGGAAATGGTTATCATCAAAGAATCTCAAGGGAGAAAGGCTTCAGAAGTACATCAAGGAACCCTCCATCTCCCAGGTACCAAAGTTCATTTTTTTGGTTATTGTTATTCTTGTTCAAACTTTGGTCATAAGGCAAAAGACTGTAGAGCATTACATAGAGATAGATGTTATGGTTTCCGACAACCTCCAAGGAACAATTTTATAGGAAGAAATCATGAAAACTCATTCATGAACAGTGTAGAATGTTTCAAGTGTCATAAAATTGGGCATATGGCATGTGATTGTAACTTAACATGGCCTCTTACACAAGCTAGACCCATGCAAAAGAAGAAAGTTACACAAGTATGGAGAAGGAAGGAAATACAGTCTGAAAGTCCCTTGAGCTCTCCAATCGATCTAAGTTTCTTTTGAGAAGACTCTGCCAAAAGGAGACGATGCATACAGTTAACGGGAGCATGGACAACGACGAAAACACAGTCAATTGAGAATCCACCATCGTGAAGCAGGAAAACAGCTCAGGAAAAACCAGCTACCTTATCGGACAACAACTGACCTGCAGCAAATAAATGTTACGTGGAGTAAAAGTTTGGTTGACTAGCGTTTCAGAAAAACATTAAATGAAGTTCAATGGCATTCGTAAATGGTTGGTGAAGATTTAATTTTAATGTTTCGTATTTGGTCACGGGAGTATGGCTCAAAATCAAAATAAAAAAAATGTCATACGTTTTTTATGTATTGTGACCAATGCAGCTGCATGAAAGAAAAAAAATGTTTTTCCCTTGAGTAAAAAAAATGGAGTGCGCAGCCATGCATGAAATTTTTTTGTTGAGAGTATTTATTTTATGCACAATAGTGCAATTTTTTTGTTGAGAGTATTTATTTTATGCACAATAGTGCAAAGGTGAAGCAACATTGATCTTGTGGAAGCAGAAGCCATGAAGGTATGTGTTTGTAATGGTTGTTAAATGAATTATAGGCATTGTAATGCAAAGCAAGGAGATCCGCACATAGTGCGAAGGCAGAACAAAAGGCAATAGATGAAAAGTGAAATGGTTGGCAGCAGTGAATAAAAACCCGGGGGAGCACAACAGTTTGACAGGAAGAAAGACTTGATCAAATGAAAGTTTGGAATTCCTTTTTACAAGTGCTTATAGTTTGTTGAAACGAATGGGAATGAAAAAGTATTTTTTTTGTAATGTGAAAACTCAGAATTTTAAATGTAATGAGAAATTTCACACATGAGTGAATGTGAAAGAAATTTTATTTTATAGTAGTAAACCAAAGTAAGAGTTTCTGAGCTTACAACAGTAAATGCAAAAGTTTTTAACACAGCAGCGTGTTGAGAAGAAAAAGAATTCAGAGCAGCTTGCAAATGGAGTATAAGTTTTTACAGCAGTGTGAATAGGAATGTGTAGCAGCGAAAATCTCATAATTTTTGTTGGTGAAGATATGCCAGTAATGTGAAGCAAGTGAAGAATGCAACAGCCTGGGCAGAGTAATATTTATGCTGTTTTGGAACTGCATCTAAAGCAGTATCTGGTGAATCCCTCTCTGTGAGGAAGTGAAGTTTTGGTGGATCCCTTTGTTAAAGAGGAAGGTGCCTTTCACCACAGTGTGTGATGAATCCCTTTGTCAAGAGGAATATGGTTTTCAGCATAGACTGGTGAATCCCTCTGGTTTAGAGGAAGATGCTCTAAGAGGCTTTTCAGCATAGACTGGTGAATCCCTCTGGTTTAGAGGAAGATGCTCTTGAGCATAATCTCTCGTGAATCCCTTTGTGTGAGGAAGACTCTTTCGTTGTTTGTGGAACTGCATCTGAAGTAGTGTTGGTGAATCCCTCTCTTAAGAGGAAGATCTGTTGTCTTTGGAGAATCCCTTTGTGAAGAGGAAGATGCTTTTTAGCATAGACACATGAATCCCTCTAGTTTAGAGGAAGATGCTTTTCAGCATAGACAGTGGTGAATCCCTTTGTTAAGAGGAAGACTCTTTTGTAACAGCTGCATGTCAAGGAGTTGAGAAAGTCTTTGGGTATGACTCAATGCCCAACAGTTGAAATTAAGAGGGAGTGTTGAAAATATAATTTCAACTCTCGCTCGGTCAAACAATGTTTAATCCAGCAAAACCACCTTGATGTTTCTCGGACCTCTTTTGAGTGAAGGAAGTTTTCGTACACAAGAGACCCGAGAAAATTTAGAGTTGGCGTGTGGCTCTCCCCATACGTAAGCATTTCTGACATCTCGCGTACTATCGTTCAGTCAAGTAAGGCCTCCCGATATTCTCCTCCGCCATCCGATCTACTCCATCGATCTCCGCCGTCGATTGTTCCAAGATGCATACGAGCCTGCAATTAATGTTGCGTGGAGTAAAATACAAGCTTGGTTGAGTGCAGACTTTTTCCATGAAGGCATTTAATAAGTTGTGATAGGTGTTGGTAAACATTTAAGTTTTTTATTTTACAACACGTAAAATGTAATTGTGAGTTTTTTGTTTTGTTTTCATATATGTTTTTGCTTTAGTTTTCATATAAAAAAAAGTGTGTGTTGACTATTTGTAATATGAGAGCTCGGAGGAGCGAAAGAGAACTGAGAGAGAAATTGCACAGCACATAAAGGAAATGGTGGAAGAGTTTTTGTATTTCTTTGTATTTTTATTTTGTGATATGCACAGTAGTGGGAAACAAGAAGTGGTAAATGTAAAAGCTCTTTTAAGGCAGTAAATCCATGTAAATTTATTTTACAGCATTGAATGAAGATTTTACAGAGCAGTGTAAAAATCATTTTGTAAAAGAGACAAAGTTTTACTAAATATTTCTTTTGGTAAATCCCTAAAAGTGAAAGAAGATGAATATGTATAAGTGAATTATATTTTAATGAGTAGAAATAATTTTCTGGGTATGTAATACTATGTTCTAAGTAAAAAAAAATTAAAAAAAGTAAACAGATCATTGCCTCTTTGTGGTTGAATTGTTTGTTTTTGAGATTTTACTAAAAAAATCCCCAACAATTAGGTGGTTTTATCTAATGTGGTGGTTATTTCCGTTTCCCCATGTGTACTGGTTAGTTCCCTATATGTGTCTCTATATGGATCATCCACAACTCGATCACGAAGGTCATCATCTCCATCACAAGGTACTAGTACATTTGCTTAATCGACAAGATCTACTTATGCTGAACCTGTTGCTGTAGAGTCAACTACATATTCAACTGAAAAAACATCTACTTTTCTTGTTGCTGCTGGTACTAGAGGTGGTGGCGGGTAAACTATTGGTCCTATATAGCTGGATTAGCTTTCTGGGCATGGGTATGTATCTTCAACTGCTTCAATGGTTGCTGAATGAACTACTGGATTAACTGAATCACTTGTTTACAATTCCTTCGCTTATAGCTTTGTTCCTTCCCCTGCCTACGCCTAGATTAATAGGTACTAGCAGCCAGCACTGAATAGGTACTAATAACAAGTTAGGTGTATGAGCGTTCTAGGATGATCCAACGACGAGAATGGAGTTCTTCCACCAAGGTATAAGTGGATATTTTATCTATAACGATTCTGGTCAATAGATGGATGATGGCACAGAACAGGATCTGTTGCTGGTGTTGTTGGGTTAGATGATGGTATTGGATAGACAGACGCTGCGTAGGGTGCTTCGAGTTGATATGCTTCTGGTTCTAGATCTCGATCAGGTATAAGTGGTTATTCTGTAATCTCCATTGACTGATTAATTAGAACTTCTATTGTTGGGTGTCCGACTGCCTTTACCTTACATTGGGTAAACGGGTGAAGCTTGGTAGACTGGAACTAGGTAAGCTACTGGATCATTCACTGGCTCTGGATTAACTGACTTCGGTACCTTTGGTATGGGAACCATGTCAATCGCTTCTGAATCAATTGGATCACTTTCTTAATTAGCAGAATCAACAGACTCTACATTTACTGAATCTACCTCTCCTAGCGCTGGGTAAACTCAAGATGGAACTACGTGAAGGGAAGCTGGGATGGGAATAGATACCAGGCAAAATAGTGGTGGGTAAGCTATTGATAATGGGTCTCGATCTTACATTCCGGCTACCTCTTCTTCTCTTGTTATTGCTGTTGCTGCAAACAACTGCTACTGATCTACTAGCTCTTCTACTGCTTATGTTACTTATGCTACTCGTCTTGCTTAAACATATTACTCTACATCTACTGGTGTTGGGTCTATTGCTTAGTCAGCTGCATCTACCTCTACTTCTACCTATGCTACTTACTCTACATCTACTGGTGTTGGGTCTACTGCTTAGTCAGCTGCATCTACCTCTACTTCTACCTATGCTACTAGTGATGGATAAGAAACTGCGTCTCCATCACTAACCTTAGATCTCGGCTCACACGACCAGAGTTGCTGGCTGAGCTTGGGTCTACTGCTTAGTCAACTGCATCTACCTCTACAAAAACAGATGCTACTAATCACAGAAAACAAACTGCGTCTCCTCACTAACCTTAGATCTCGGCTCACAAGACAAAAATTGCTAATTAAGAAATAGCTCTGTATACCATTAGTTACTGCACAAGATAATAGCTCCACTTTCCAAAATATGGTGCCGGCACAGCATAATGCAAAAATATCAGTGGTTGGCGCACCACAACCTATTATACTATATTTACTTCACATAAACCTTGAGCTCGAAAAATCCACACTCCCTTACATAATATAATGTTTCCTAAAGGAGTAATCCTCATCTGTCCAAGAAAGGTGTGAAGGTATAATCACTGGGGCCTAAACCTCTGTACGATAGTTGAGGGGCTGGTCATCATCCCGACCTCTGGTTGCTATTGGGTTGGTTATAATCCATATCTCCAAGAAATAGTTCCAGTGATCATCTATCCAAGCAAGTTCCCGAACATGAGTGGACTCACAAGTTCATTCACACTCTAGATGTTGGACCAAGGAGTTGGTATGTTCATGAAGAGACTAGGAGAGAGACAAGAGATTGAGACATAGTATCTAAGAAGTTTTGCATGACATTCAGATTTGCATTAGAAGATCCCACACTCACTATAATTTTGAAACAGATGAAGATATTCATTTTCAGTGGAGAAGAATCTGAACCTTCATGCAGAGTGAAAAGAGTGGGTCACCTGGAACCAGAGCATCTACATCAGTTTTCATGAACATATGGATAACTATTAGTTAGAGAATATCCCTAGAACTTCATTTTCTTGAGCTCTAAATGAAGGTATGGATCAGGTCAAAATTGAATCACTAGATTATCCTTATACTCCCAAGATCTAATTGATATGAAATTGGACAAGGTAATGTCTTAGAAATTCGGAGGATATGGAGAAGTATATTTATCTTCATATAGATATGTTGTTGAAGCTAGTGGATCTACAATTTGAGATAAGGTGTAATATCCATTGGCCTGAATGTGTGTTATCATATGATCAGGGAAATGATATACCTCAGTGCACCCCACCCATGGGTCAAGTGGGAGTTTCACTTGGACACCTTTACCAACCTTCCAACAAAATAGTTAATGAATTGATGGAAGGGCATCAATAAGAGCTTTCTAAAACATCCACCGTTTTTGTGGGATTTGGACACCTCAAACAATCCAGTAGAGTCTAGCTGGATAGATTTTGATCAAATAACCTATGTCCATAATCCATTGGAATTTATTATCCTCCATACACTCTTGCCTACCAAGGCATAAATAGTAATATTTTTTTGAAAACCTAGCCCCTTTGGGATTTTGGGAGAGCAAATTTATTCCACTTAACCAAAGGCAACCCTTATTTCTCCCTACTACCATACCATATGAATTAGAAATAGAGCCACTGAATCTTGTAAAGAATGCCCCAGGGATGAAAGATAGTATTTACCAGAAAGACATGTTGTGCTTCTAACACTGTTTTAACTAGAACTAGTCAAACCCATCTTGATAACCAATAGTTACACTAGTGGTGAATAAGGTTCTCCATTTTCCTTATAAGCCAATCCCAATCAAGCTTTCAATAATCATTTGCTTTTAAGAAAAAGCTTTTCTGGCTAGATAATCAGATCTTTACCCATAATCTATTAAGAACTGCAATATATATATATATGTGTGTGTGTGTGTGTGCTCTATAAAGGTTGGAACGAAGAAGGTTCCAGAGAAAATAGGATCCAGCTTACCTACTAGATTATAAGCACTAGATGAAATAAGAAATCACATAAAATAATAGAGTTAGAATTTAATAACTAACTCCAAAGATTGGACAAAAATACTCAACCAGAACATTATAACAAAAATTGAAGCATGAACTATGCATTCTAACAATGAGTATGTTATTTTTAAAAGTAAAGGTTGTAAGCCAAATAAAAATAGAACTGTGAAAAGAAACTATTTGGAATTGCAACTATAGTGGGAGTTGATTCTTGATAGAAAACAAAGAATAAAGGAAGAATAGTTTCCAGTTTGTAATAAGAAATCTTCAGAAGAAGTAATCAATTGACAATATTATAATACAGAAACTATAAATTGTCATTGTAGTTTCAAAAGAGTAACATGGGACTGATAAATCAGAACAAATCTAAGGGGATGGGCCAGAGGAAAATGTGTCAAATTGATATAACCCATATGTCTTTCAACCAACATAAAGGTGCAACAGTTAAATAGAACATGTAGGGTAAAAACACCTTGAAATTGTAACATTTAACTACCCATAATAATAACAAGTTACTTTCTATTGTTTATCCAATACCAATTCTAGACAAGAGTCCAAAATTTCTCTTGAAATAGAACATCTAAAAAAAATACAAAGTGGGAACTCCACTATAATTACCCATCCTTTGAAACAAATGCATATACCTTAACACTCCCTAAAAACCCACAACTTACAAACACATATAAATGATCTACTAAGGAACAATGATTTTAATGCAATCTCACATCCTATGTTTACAAGAAATATATTTGAAAGAACCCATCTTATTACAAAAACCTGAAGATATATAGATTTTGGAACATTTCCAGTTTTAAGAGAAAAATGTAGAATCTACAATAGGAAAGATGATTCTTCATGACATGCATATTGCAGTTCCTAATTTCTATGTTGCACTTCTGCAACATTGACCAACACATTGCATACTATTACAAAAACATTTTGTAATACACCTTCAAATTTATTCCAGGAAATGGTTATACACCCATATGAACAAGAGTGTTCCCTATGGAATGGTTATTCCAAGATATCTTTAAAAAATTTAAGAAAGAAAGTGGTTATAAGATAATAGATCTCTACATAACAATAAATAATCTATAAAAACTATTAAAGAAAAAACCAACGCCATCTCAGTGATTCTGAAGTCCCAGTAGCAAGAAAAATGTCAGCAAATATAACAATAAATAGATTTATGAAAACCAAAAAACAAAAAAGAACATCACGTCATCTCAGTGATTCTGAAGTTCCAGTAGCAACAAAATTGTCAGCAAATATAACAATAAATGATGTATGAAAACAAAAAAAAAGCACCATCACGCCATGGCAGTGATTCTGAAGTTCCAGTAGCAACAAAAATATCAGCAAATATGACTGGCAAAAATTCAATATTAAGAAACAACATGGAAAACTACATAAAATTATTTCGGGTAAATTACAGAACTTAAAAAAAATGCAATGGATGGTTAAATGCATGGCCTCAAAATCACAGAAATCCCACTTCTTGCAAATGGGCACAGAAAGCCAGCTTCTTTCCCTAAACATTGCATTAACAACGATTAATAACAGGATGCAAAATCCAACATCCGATTTAACTTCGCATCCGCATGGCTGATAAAATATTCTTCAATCCGATTTAACTGCGCATCCACAATATTCCCCGTTAAATGCAGCATGCTACATTGTCGTTACTGGAGCAATTCGCCGCCGGGAATGTTCTGCCATCTTACTGTTGCATGCGGTTAATTAAGATACTGTTGCATGCCCTTTATTCGACGCAACATCACAGTCAGTTACCAATTGAATAGAGAGGCTTTTGTGTCTAAAGTTACTTAGAGATTTTTTATCACAAAATATTTTAAATTACTAAAACGTTTTGAACTGAATAAAAAGTTTGGTAAGTAAAATTATTCAAAGATCTAACTGAATAGAAGCTTTTGAGTGTAGAGTTATTCAGAGATCTGCTATCACATAATTTTTTAAATTACTAAATCTTAAAACTAGTCAATAGGGTTTATTTAATTCTAATAAAAGTAAATCACAATAAATGGTTTTAAATATTTAGAAAATTAAAAAAAAATATGTAATAGATTCAGAAAACAGATCTCTAAATCTCAATATTCTATAAAATAGATTACATGATTTTAACATCAAGCTATAGCTTGAATTCAAAATTCCAACTGAAAATCACTAAAATCAATTCAAGGTAAAGAAAACACAAAATCAGTCCTTCACATCAGACTAACATAATGGGGGAGATAAAATAACTCACGCTTGTCTTAGCGGCTTCATATTCGAATATAGTTACTACTGCTGTACCTTCAAAAAGCTTGATCGAAAAGGGGCTCTTCAGGCCAAAAGAACAAACCATAAATCACTTACAATTTCTTCCATATAATGGTGTAAAATCCTCTGTATGCATACTGCAGAACTAGGGAAACTCTTAGAAATTTGAATTAATGCAAGAAGCTTACAGAATTTTGAGGAAACCAAGCTCCGAAGCTCCGCAGATTGAAGGAAACAGAGTCACGAGTCTGCGATGCGATCACTAGTCAATAACCACTACTCATTAAAAATTTTCTCAACAGAAGGAGAGAAGAACACCACCTCTTCTTATTGTCGGACTCCACCATATAGACTTTTTACTACTCGTTTTAACTAGGGCTAACCAACCCTTGTTTTATATCTTGTTTTTGGAATTTCGAGATAGTGGAAACCCTTTTGTTTAACCAATAGCTGAAATGGTCATTTTCGGAATTAGCAAATAGATTAAATGGTCTTTTATATATAATATTTTTAGGAATTTGAAATTATGTAAAAGGCTTTGTTTAACTAATAAAGGTAATGAAACCAATTATGCATTCAAAAATATATTTTAAACAAGAAGAAGTTACAATCTCTAGGTCAAAGACCCATTTCATCTATGGTTAGACTCTACTTTTGTTTGAATATGTGAAATTAATTGGAAATTATATGATAGTTTTTTTTTTTTTGGTAGGGGAAACCCAAAGGCATTTAAGTAGTCAAAATCAAGGGTTGATTGCATGGGCTTGTTCACATACTAGCCTTTAACATTATTGGTTTTTTGATAGTGGAGTTACTAACTAGTGACCTTTTCAACACAAAATACCTTAGCAAAACAAGGCTTACCAAATTATACCATCTTAGAGCTATCTAAACTCCTATCTATCATGGGCCTAGCTCGATCTAATCCCTAAGTTTAACAATATTAATATAATAGTTATATTAAATTTAATGATGTTTTTTACACGGCACCATAACAAAATTTATAATAAAACTATATCAAATTCATATTTTCAAATATTACAACTTTTATATGGAAATCTTTATGCCTAAAGGTTTTAGTATATCCATAAGATATGGTTTTCCTTTCAAAGATTTATTTTACAAAGATTTAATTAAAATATATATTAAAAGATTTTGGAGTAGGAATTTTGATTATTTATATTGAATTGTATTGTAGTTTTTAT
>APFE030578042.1:1366-85570 GCA_000404065.3 Pinus taeda
TATTGTTACTATTGTGCCCCATAGTAGCCCACTATTGTTATTATTGTGCCCTTACATTATTATTGTTATGTAGGCTCTAGTTATGTTATGACCCCTTAGACTCCTATATATAGAGAGGATGTCTTTTCATTTGAATCATCCAAGAATAGTTAATTTATGTAATGTAAATGAGATTTCCCCCTCGAAGAGGCTGAATTCTAAGGCGTTGATCTATCTTTTCTATCTTTTCTTGAGCTGGTTTCATAACATAATGTGTCATCTAATCTTGCAAATAAATCATAACAATGAACCAATATGCTACACATACCTTGTAATATTCATATACCTTTGCAACTTGTAACACTTATTTGTCATTATTAGTTGTAGGACTTGCATATTGTAATTTTCATATGCTACTTTGAGAACTTTCAAAATCTTTCCTTAGGTACTTCTTTCCTTTTCCAGCACCAACTCTTCACTTCCTGCACTAGCTTTCTTTTCCTACACCTTAGATGATCCTCGATAAGGATATACTTATTACATCTCATTTGGAGGTTAGAAGTATTCAAATACCCGAATATGTAGGAATTCTAAGCAATAATCAAAACAAAAAATCTAAACAAGGATAATGCCACAAAGAAATAACATAAAATCTAAAAGGTACTTATCTTTAACGAGAAGTGATCATCTTCCTCTTGAGCTAGCCTTCGAAAAATATTGTTGTCCAATTTTTCTTTCAATATTGTTATAATTCATTTTGTCACATTTGGTCAATATGCCTTCAGCTGGATCAATCAACATCCTTTGACCTCCTTTTCATCATCCTTGCACAAAGTCCTAAGCATGACTCATTTTAATCCTAGAGTTTCTACCTGAGAACACCTTGTTAAGTTATTCTAAGGACCAATGCTCTCTGGACTCCTACTGGACAATGTTGACTACCAGGTTGCTCCACTATGGCCTGCGTTTATCACCTACAAGTTGCTCCACTATGCACTTGTGTTGGTTCTAGAAATTCAGGAAAAAGAGAGAGAATCCTGAAGCCTCTTCTTCCGAAAGCTTCCAAGATTTGTTATAACCATTTATCTTAGTTAAAAGTCTCGAATCCTATCCTATCCTACCTTGGATTTTTCATCCCTTATCCCTTGAGATTATCCTCCCATTAGGCGTGGATCTCAAGCCCTAATTGGTAAAAGGATAAGAATTCATGAATTACCTCCTTCACCTATATATTTACTGCCATCCATGGGTAAGGGGTTGGCTTTTGGAGAGTGATTCTAACATTATGCTTCTGTTGTCAGAGATATATTTCCATGCATTAGGGTGATTATAGTTGCACTTTGTGACAAGGAAAGGACAAGTCAACTTGGGGGAGATATTTTACAGGATCAACACCTATTTTTGGTTGTAACTCACTCCACTTCTATTAATGCAAAGAGTTCTTTGTTTTCCTATATGTGATGTTATGGTTTCATATATTTCAATACCATGTTGATCTATTGAACACGATGTTTATATTATGGTACATAAATTCTGTGGATCGTTGGCTTATGTTATCTGACTTTACATGTTCTAATAATAGTAATCAAAGCTAGGATTGGAGCATTCAAGCGAAGGTAGGAGCGAAGCATCTAACAGATTCTAGGTAGGATTCATCTCATTATCTATTTACTTTAAGGAAAAAATTAGTGTCTTTGTCTTTTTGTTGTTCTACGTCAGTCCACCAGGCTTAGGGAAGATACTTTTGTCCACAGTCATAGATTCTACATAGCAAATATTTTCAATTGTCTTCATTAGCAACCAGGCCTAATTGTGACTAGCCCATCTAAGGTTATGTTGAATCTATCATAAGTGCTAAAACAAATTTTGAATGATCATGTTAGGGTTTCAATATTTCATAACTCAAAACTTTATCATATTTCAAGGTTTCTTTCAAACCTTAACCTTATGTAATCCATCAAACCCTATAACCAAATTTCCTAGGGTTTCCTTCAAACCCTAGCATTCTTTTAGTTCTCCTCCATATTCTCTTTCTTCCATCAATGTTTTCTTCATATGGGTGATCTTCAATGACTTTTCTTCAACCCAACTCTGATACCATGTTAATTTTTCTTAGGGCTATGATTGTGTCTGTGCTTATAATTGCATTTCATTATTCACATAATGAATTCACCCCACAACATCATAATATCATTAACAACATATGAAATTATATAGAAAGAATAATAGCATCACCAATGCATTAGAACATAAAGGAACAATAGAAGAAAAACATTCACACATAGAGACACCAAGATTGATTGGAGACTAGGGAAAACCCCCCCAAGGGGGAGAACCCTTTCAAATTATTCTTTTTTATTAGATTGTCATAAAATGTTCAGAAAAGAGAGAGTATAATAAGCCATTTATTCATTCACAAGACTATCCAGTAAAATTAACCAAATCATATCCCAGAGATGAAACCGACAATAATACTAATAAAAACCATGATTCAAAAACCTATGGTCAACTGTCAAAATTTGCGGTCAACTATTGAAATTTGCGGTCAACTTTCAAGTGAAACCATAAGTCCTACTCACACTGAGAGAGAGAGATGTGCAGACTAAAAATTTCTAGCCACATGCAGAGGCTTGCATGTACACGACTGCAACCAAAATTTTCCTATGGCAACGCTACGAGTGCGAACCAAAACCCTAATCACATGTGCGATATTCATACCTTGTAATTTTAGACCTGTATGAACAAATTGCCCATAAAAAAATTTCATAATTGTGTTAGCCAAAACCAAAGAAAATAAAATAAGAATGCTTGATGATTGTCACCAAATGAGGGTCACTAAACTTGTATTTATAGCCATCCAAGGGTTTACAATTTCTCTTTTAGGTTGACATGTTCTTTTGTGGATATGTAGGTTTCCATATCAAAAATATAATTTTCCTTAACCAAATTAAATTCTTCCAAGGGATAGAAGGGGTCTTCCTTAATGAGGAACATTGTCCAATAGAAGGAATTTGTCCCTGAACTGCTAAATTAGCAAAAAATACTTGTGATAAAAACATAATCATTTCATATAATAGTGACATTTTCTTCTCAAGTAATATCATTGCTATTATTAAAAATTTTGTGTAGAGAAATAGATAACCATAAGCATGAATGCCCTCTATTTTATACATAATAAATGAAAAAAACATAGTATCAACAACAATTTTATATGGTTGTTGTTTGAGCTATAGAGTTAGTTAAAGAATCCTGGAACAAGGTTATCTATTCTATAAATAGTAAATGAAAATAGATGTAACAACAACAATTTTATATAGTTGTTGCATGAGTTATAGAGTTAAAGAATCATAGAAGAAGGTTGATATCATAGACAAAATGTGTTTACTAAAACAAATATGTATTAAAAGACAAACTAATTACTCTATATTTAAAAAGACAAACATTAATTGATTATATATAATCAAATTTGATCATAAAAATATAAATAGATACAAATAAGAATTCATTATTCGAATAAAAGATAAACAAAGGTTATTTGTCTCACATATAGTTAGAAAACCTATATATAAATATCAAGTAATAACACATCTAAATGGAAAACTTATATATATAAAAATATATTCTTTACAAACCGAAAAATTGAGAACAAAGTACATGTAACAAGACATGATACTATTTATGAAAAAATAAAATGAAAATACTCAGTGAAAATATAAACATTTTCTCATTATGAATCCCATAGAACTTTATTCTATATATCCATAGAGCATATAATGTGTGTCCCACTCCATGATCTTATTTGTGAATGTAGATTGATTGGATATAGATAATTCATTTTGCATTCAAAGTAGAGTAAAATGTCTATGAGCCATTGTGTTTTTGTGTGTAAATCTAATTTGTATGTGTGGCTAAAGTACTCAAATTCAAACACTTTTCTTCATCTTAATTATTCTCACATTTCTTTGTCATTCGCTAACTGCACTGTTTGAAAACAATGTCAAGGTGATGGAACTGAAACAAGAAAAAAGACTAAAAAACAACCAAATAAATATTTATTACTATGAAATGTTCTTATTAAAAGGAAGATATACAAAATCTTGGATGATAGTCAATTATTATTTTGTAAATACTTCTACCTTTAGTTTGGAATTTTTCCCATTGGCTAAAAATTAATAGAAGTTAAAATTTTAGTTAAACTGATATCAGTTCTAGGTGAACCTAATTAAAAATTTAAAATATTGATTAACAATATGATATTTTGTCTCTTCCTAACAATTTGCAGTAAATTTTTTGATGGAATTTATTATCACGTCTTGTACGAATTATATCAATTCAATCATATGATATCGCTAAATAACACACCCACACAAAAATGAATTTTTAATCCCTACACGATAAATGTTGGTACTATGCAAATATCTTATGGCATAATTACAAATTTCCAATTAAAATTATAAAAATTTGGATATAAAATTTTTCATTCAAGAAAAGTTTCATAATATATATGCCTTGGTCAATGTCAATGCTTGCAACAACAATACACATTACTTACCTATTTTTTTATCATTCTCATTTTGCCTCATTGTCTTAACATGACCACCCACACCTATGTCAGTCCAATCTACTTCTCTATACTTTCCTTTTTTCCACGGTCGATCCGATGCTACCCTCCTCTAAAGTTACTCTAGTGGATTTCTCTCTATAAAGTCAAAGATCTCACTTTCCATTCAAAATTATTCATTAGTAGTGATATACTTGTTTGACGATTCTTATAAACTTTGCTTCATATTCCTATTCAAAGTATCAGCAGCTAGATAAGACCGAAGTAGGTTAATTTAGCTCTATTTTTTATTTTTATTTATTTATTTATTTTATTTTTATTTTATTTTTTTCTCTGGATCTTGTGTATCACAATGAAGAGATCTATGTGTTGTGGAAGACTATCAACGAATGTAATAAAACCAGACAAACAATTATATTAACAATTTTTTTTTCTAAATTTCACAATTCACTTTCTCCTCTTTGCTTGCATCTTTATGCTTTTAACTACTAATTTTGCACATTTACACTTTTACTCCTACATGTTAAAGCATAAAACATAAATAATCATAGGTAGTAGATATATTTATTCCCATCTTGTTCCTATTTTTATTTTTATTTTATGTAAATGCTTGCTTAAATTATGATTGGAAGTGACTGAGGGTAAATAGATTATTTACTTGAATATGATTTATTTTAAGGATTTTTATTTTAAGTGGTTTTCCTATGAAACTTAACAATGAAAAATCATTGCACAAGTATTTAAACATCATGGCAACAAAAGGATATTATCAATGAAAAATCATTGCACAAGTATTTAAACATCATGGCAACAAAAGGATAATATCAATCAGGGATGACCATGAGGGCTTGGAGATGGAAGGTAAATATAAATATGATAACGTGTAATCTAGTTAACCCGGTCTTAGGAGGAGTAAGACAGAATCATTATGATCAATAACGTCATCTGCGTCTCCATGTCGCAATTTGATCGAATGTCGCAATTTGATCAAAGACATGAACCGTTGTCTGCCCTATTGTTTCCCATGATTGGATAAGAAGGTTGTGAGATATAAGTTAATGTCCTTGTGGGCACCGAAATAGGAAAAAATATATTTAAGGTAAAATTGTCCCCTTACTCTATTGTAGTTTTTTCAAAATGTCCATGCAAAAATGAATAGCAGTGGTGGTTTTTACTAATTTACGTTTTATTTTGATTCAAATATATTTTTACATATCATGCTTTTTTAAATAGATGGTTATTTAGAAAATCAGGATAATGACATGGCGGATATACATCAATAAAATGAGGAATTGCGACTAAAGTTCATGGATATCTAAGAAAAATAGAGAATTGTCAGAATGCATCCACCAGCTCTAGTGCTCCATCACCAGATAATTTGTTAGATCTAAATGAGCCAACCTAGCACATGGGGAGTCTCATCTTCTTTTCTGATTAGTGGAAAAATGAGTAGTAAATTTTGTGTCCTAGGGGGGCAATTATGTATGGTATATGCCTATAAATAACCCATTTTTTTCGAAGTCTATTAATAAATTTCCCTAGTTAGGACAGATCACAGGAACATGTTAGCAAAATTGGATGAACAATGTTCTACTTCTTGGTGATCAACTAAGTTCCCAAAGTAAATTTAATATAAAAATTATCATTTTGGTTAGTAATAATAATGATGATGATGATTATTGTTAATAAAGTATTTCAATGTCCATTTTAAATAAACTAATGTAATATCAGTTCGATATAGGTAATTAAAAAGATAAAAATTTCAATCATTTCCTAATATAAAAAATGTGCAACTCATTCAATTCTTAATATGAAGTTGATATGTAGTCAAATCTCACTGGAAAAATCAATTGAGGATGGGTCTCGTCAGCAAAGCGACCCAGGATCAAACCTCACGAGGGGTGGTTGAGCCATGTGCTAGCGGGAGGAGAGATGCTACAAAATCCAGTCAGCTAAGGTTTAGTGTGGCGTAGGCCGGGTGCGATCCTCGAGTGGCTTTGACATATTAGATGCCTGTGGGTTGCGGCTCCTCAAGCCATAGGTCAAGCCTAGAGGATCACAAACAACTTGACGAACAAGAAAAAACAAATATAAATATATTTTAACCGAGAATCTATTAATTACATGGAGAGATCAAATTTGTTGAAGTTCAAATCTCTTTCAAACGGTAAATATTTTTGCATTGAAAAATTCCCCTTTGACATTTAATAGATCAACGATATATATATATATATATATATTACATTTTTATAATATATATAATATATATATTACATTTTTTAACACGTAAATGAGTTGGACGCCTTATGTAGAGTAAACAAATTAAACTTGTAGTTCCAATATTTTTTCACTAGAGTTTACATAAAATATATCTAAAAATAGATCTTGAAAAATGGCCAAAATATAGAATAATAAGAAACTTAAAATATTTTAACCATATATGCTCCATACATCACTGATATTGAAAGTTTTTATTTAGTTAGTTATGCATTATCATATCCACATTTTTTTTTTATTAATATAATTTTAAGTAATATCATTATTTACTCCTTGTATATAGAAATACTTTTATTTATAACTATAATTAATTATTATTTATTATTAATATTAATATTGAATATAAAATATATTAAAAATTGAATGGATTACACCTCTTTTTTACTATTTTTATTAAGTAATTAAATTTTAATTGAAATCTTTTTTAAAATTATATTAATTATTATTATGATTATTATTATAATAATATATTGCATATAAAATTCCCTATACTAAAAATTGAATGGGATCCTAATATCTTTTTTACTATTCTTTAAGTAATTTGATTTTAATTTCCATTATTTTTCTTTTTAGACATTTAAAGTAATTATCGTTGTTTTAAAAAACATACATAATATATTTTGAATATATATATAATTAATAATTAAAATAAATTAGTAATATAGATAAATATATAATAATTTTTATTTAATTTATTTATTTATTTATTGAAATAATTATTCAGCTTAATATTATTTTTTAAATATGTTTTTTGTTTCTCTAAAATTGATATAATAAATTAAGTGATATGGAATTCAAATAGTTTTCAATTTGTATTGAAATTATAAGAATTATATATCAAGTGAAAATATAAGAATTTTTTTAACTTTATGTATTTATTTTTAAAATTATTCAACATTTTTTAAATTTGATACAAATGTTAATTCATCTAAAAATATTTATTTATAGTAAAGAGTGAGAGTAAGCATTTATCAATCTCCTTTAATATTTGGTTGTAACATCAACAACTAATCAAACAAGCATAATGCATTTGGGATTATTGATATTTTAAAATGTTTTTAATTAAAACTAACTAAATATGTATATTCATTTTTTTTTACTATAACATACATTATTTATTTTATTTATTTTTATTTTAAATTGAAGATGTTCACATATCCTTGAAAATATTCATTTTTGTTTTTTCTTTTATTTAGAGAATATTTATTTTAATTTTAAAAGGAACACATGTCATGGTAAAGTTGAGCACAAAGGGAATCACACATCTCAATAAAAAACACACACACATGAGAAAAAGAGAAAGCAACTTCTTAATATAAGGAAGAATTTTCACAATTTCATTTTATTTGTGCATTGCTCAAAATGAAGGAGTTATGTAATTCTATGTTATGGTCCCCACACACACACATATATTCATTATGAATATTACACACATATATATTTATTATGAAAATTTGAATTTAGATGGGAAAAATAATAGACATTTTACCCTATAACCTCAATTGACATAAACACTTGATTTAATGTAAATTTATCTTAAATCAAAATTTATTAAAATCTAGAAAGATCAAATCTTTTAAGGTGCAAATCATTTTTCAATTTTACATATTAAGGAATTTAATCCCTGTAATTTTATATTATAACAATACATATTTTAAATAAATTAAATTTCAAAATTACAACCTTATATTATAACAATAGATTTTGTTTTTTTTTTTTTTTTTTTTTTTTTTTTAAACTATAAAATAAAAATAACCGTGGAAAACAAAATTAAAATATATGTGTAACATAACTAAAGGAGCTCATGTCACTAGCGTTTATATTTGAAATTACATTCGTAACTATTATTTTATTAACAACGACTTATGCATTGTTAATACCTTGGTTCTAGATGTGGAGTGTTATCTTGCCAGAATTTCATAAGTCTCCTCTTTCGTAATGTACATACACACTAAATGTCCCCAGCTTAATGCAAGTGTTGTCCAATGAAAGAAAGCAAGCCAAGCTCCTTCAATATGAGGCGCTCCATTTGACATAACTATAAATCCTATGAACACAAAATCTTTGCTAGAAGATCTTATCTCCCACTCCACTTCCACATGGTATTGATATAAATAAATTGAAGTGTATTGGGTCTAGGGTATGCTTTAAGACTATTTCAGTTTGGCTAAGAGTTCATCTTCCTCGGACATAAGGAAATAGGTTAACGACTCAAGACTTAGAGGCATATGGCAGGAGTGAAATTCTTCCCCCTTACAGACAATTAGTAGGTTATTCTAGGTGGTGTAGTTTTCCTCAAATAACAATGATGAGTTGACATGCATTCACAGATAGCAATTAGTGATGGATGTCTTCATTACTGGTTTGACAAATGAATTATGATAGTTTTTCCCACCATGTAAAACTTGAGCTGTATTCACATTCTATTCATGAGTTTTTTTAAAGAAGGAAGAATGATAAAGGAGTCATTAAAAGAGTTTCTACAAACTCTGATTCTCAGATTGTTGCATGTCTAAATCATGTTCTTTTTATTATTAGAGGATAAAGATAATGTTGGACATAGTTTCACCCAGAACAATAATGTTATTTGCATAGACATTACAACCCAAGAAAATGAAAAGTATTTTCTTTATAATAGAAGTTATCTTCATATTATGTAGAAATTCCTTGTAGATTCAAACTACTAATTGTAATTTAGTAAGACAATAACTTGAATCTACTCTACTCATAAATGGAAACAATTAAACGATCGTGAAATCATGAAGCATACAAGAGAAATAATTAAATCAACGCATTACACAATGATTTCATGGGGAAAGCCACAACTAAAACCCCCCGTTATCTGTTTATTGCATTAATCAAAAAATATGAGAAGATTACAATGCTTTGCTCAAGCCTGAGCGGCCTCTGCACTATCTCTATCTATCTCACATATTACTAGGCCGAATCTGGCCAACACTTAGCCAATTTCATAGCCTTTCAAGCTTTTACTTCCTTGTGCTATTCAATGATGAATTTTCTCCATTGGATTACACAGTTCCTTTAGGTCCTTCCTCTGATTGCATGCACCATCTGTACAACTTAGATAATTATACAACTGATAGTACACTGTCCCTAAACTCCAATCTCAACTAGGTAACTCTCAGATTTGACATGCATGAGTTATTTATGAGTGAATCATCAGTTAAATGGTTGAACACATGAAGAAACACCCCACTATTTGACTTCCTACTAGTTCCTCCAATAGTTGGAACTAGTTTAACTGACTTTAATTTAGTTAAACTGAATTAATTAATTACAGCTCAAAATAAACTCAAACAAGGCTCCTATAATGTAGGAGACACTCTACATGACTCAAGTTAGACCCTCAACTCGAATTAACTGAGGCAACTAAGTCAAATTAAGTTAGTTAACTAATACAAGTTTTCATGTGATGTGGAATTACAATTTTATTCCTAATTTAATTCAAGGACAAAATTAAACTAGGATTTTCTTGTTGCATTTTCAACATTTCTTGTTTCCACTTTCAACAAACCCTCTTAACAAGAGAGGGATTCAAATTTATCTCAATTCAGTACCTTTGGAATGTTCTACATGCAACACTTTTCACTATTGTTGTTGCTACTGCAACATCTGTAATTGAAAAGAATAAAAAAAAAAGTTGAATCAATTGTGTTTGCAGTTGTCTACTAGGAAAATTGTGATGTTGTTGACTTTGCTATTGATCCTCCTGGTTTGTTGTGAACATTGCTCTACACTCCTCAGTATCTGACTAACAGTGATCCTCCTACTACTGAATACTGTGGGTCCCCGTAGAAAGGTAATGATCCATGATACAAAAAACAACCAATGGGTCCTGCCCAAATTTATGCACTTTTCGCGACTATTGCTTCACATCACCCTACCTCTCACCTAGACGTATGGCTACATGTGCTCCCCCTGCCCACTTGGATCGAAATTCCCCCCTATTGGAGGTCTCTACTTGAGTGGATGTCTCCACTTGGCCTCCTCTTTGCTTCTCCAATTGTGGCTTCTCCACAACTTGCTGAGACTGCTTCTAAGGCTGCATGTTGAGAGGTAATTTATCCTCCCTCTCAACCAAAAAGTCTATAACATTTTCCTTTATCCTCAAGGCTTTGTATCCATCTTGTACTGCAAGTGCATATAGGTTCTTGACTCACACACCAATATGTTTCACCTATTCTATGGCGATGTGTTTTAGGAAAACATTTCTTTTGCTAAATATCACATCATAGCCATGGTCTTCTAATACCACGATGGAAAAAAGATTCTTCTTTAGTTCTGGAACATACATCACATATGTGAGTCTATGAAGGGAGAAAGACTCCCTTTGAAAATTTATTGTACCGATACCAGTCATGTTATACCTCCCATCATCTCCAAACTCTATGTTTTTCTTGAGGTCTTTCTCCTCCAAGTCACTGAAGAGATCTCTATTCCTCATCATATGGAATGAGGCACCATTGTTGAGATACCACATGATTCCTATTACAGTTCTTGTCATGCATGCAATGAGAGTGAAATCAAGCTCGAATTGTGAAGCCAAATCTTCACCTGCTACTGCTACTACAGGCTCCTTCTTGCTTGCCTTCTTCTATGGACATTTCGTGGCATAAGGCCCAAAGTCATGACAGTGAAAGCACTTGATGCTGGACATGTCTTTCTTCTTTCCCTCCTCGCTTGGGACTTATTTCCCTTGGATTTATTTTCTTTGTTGACTAATGCAAAATCCTCTTCCACTTCTTTGGATGAGATCCTATCTCTGGTGTTCTGCCTTATCTCTTTTTGCACCAAGTCGGACCATAAATGCTCCCACTCTGGTAGCTTCTCCCTCACATTTACTGAATATTGGTAGTTATGTTCGCTCTTGGGAAGGCCTAGATGTGTTAGGATGACCAAACCATCTTCAAAAACTGTAACACCAACACTTCCAAGCTCATCCCAACATTGGGTGAACTTGGTTAAGTACTTTGGTATTGTGTCGCCTTTCTCCATCTTGATTTTCTTGAGCTTTTCCTTTAGTGCTAACTTCCTATGGTCATTGTTGTTTTGAAACAAATATGTCAAGGCCTTCCACATTACATATGGATTCCCCTTACCTTGGGGTTTCGATAAAATATTATCTTGAACTCCTTCTAGGATAATCCTTCTCACATTTGCAACACATTTTCTCCACTCTGTCTGATCTTGATCATCCATTGGCTTAGGAATATTAGTGTCTATGAATTCCTTCAGCCCGTTGTCTTCCAACACTGCCTCCATCCTGCCTTTCCAAGCAATATAGTTCAAACTACCCTCAAGGGCATATTCGAGTCTCAAACCGTAGAACGACATCCTACTGACTCTGAAGAATGATACTGCAAATTCAATTTCACTTGCAAAAGATAAACTCATATTCTCCTCTTCTAGAGTGATTTCTGCTCTGACACCATGTAGAAATTCCTTGTAGATTCAAACTACTAATTGTAATTTACTAAAATATTAGACTTGAATCTACTCTACTCATCAGCAAAAATAATTAAACAATCGTGAAATCACAAAGCATACAATTCAATCAACACATTACACAAGGATTTCCTAGGGAAATCCACAACTAAAAACTCTTGCTATCTATATATTGAATTAGCAAGAAAATATGAGAATATTACAATGCTTTTCTCAACCCTGGGCAACCTGTGCATTATCTCTATTTGTCTTACAACTTCCTAGGCTGAATCTGCCAACAATTAGCCAATTTTCTAGCCTTCCAAGATCTTAATTCCTTGTGTTATTCAATGAGGAATTAGGCCCCAATTTAAAAGGAATTTTCCTCCATTGGATTGCGCATTTCCTTTAGGTCATTCCTCTGACTGCATGCACCATCTGTACAACTCAAATAATTATACAACTGATAGTACACTGTCTCTAAACTCCAATGTCAATTGGTAATTCTCAGGTCTGACATGTATGAGTTGTTTATGAGTGAATAATCAATTAACTGGTTGAACACATGAAGCAACACCCCATTGTCTGACCTCCTACTAGTTCCTTCATCAGTTGGAACTAGTTTAAGTAACTTTGACTTAGTTAAACTGAATTAATTAATTACATTTCAAACTAAACTCAATCAAGGCTCCTATAATGTAGCAGACACTATACATGAATCAAGTTAGACCCTCATGTTAGGTTCCTATACTAATAAGTGTCATATATCATGATTGAATTGGTTTAGCTCTGAAATATGTACATACCTTTGCTTTCTACAAATGTTTTCCATATTTTTAAAAAATAAAAAAATAAAAAATGGTAAAGAGGGTATGCCCTAGAAAAAGAATAAAAGGGTAAAAAGAATAAAGAAAAAGTCAAAAAAAGAAAGAAATGAACCCCAACAAAAAGAAAAGACCATGAAAGTGTGCTAGTCTAAATGCCACTACTATTTACTTTATGCATAATAAAGATTGTGTGCAACTTGTAACCTATGCCACAATCCATGGTAACGAGATAATTTAATCTTGGTTATTCCATGTTTTCAATTTCATGTTTTAGAAATAGAGAATAAAGATCTGACCAAATAGTTTAATTTTGGCAGATCAGTAGATAGGTAGAGTGACAAAGGAGCTCAACAGTTCAATCTGAGCCCTTGGGTGTAATAAGGTTAGATTTAGATAGATATCATTATGTAAAAGAAAAGAAAGTGTGATAAGGGTTTGCCATTTTAAGTGCACCCTAATAAAGAAGTAAAAATGCTAGGATAAATTAGGTAGGATAAGTAGATGATGGTTGCAAAATAAATGTATGGTGAATGGTTAAGTTTAATGCTTAAATCTTTTTCTTCCATCACTTGTACAAAGCACAACTCACATTGGAGACAACACACCAAAGAAACAAAGTCAAATTAATTAATTTCCCTATCCATTTTCCCCTTACGTTTCACTAATTTCCCGTAAGTACTAAAGGCACTTACAAAGTTAGAGGGGCTCAAAGCATTTCTCTGACTTTTGGAGGGTCCAGACCCTCGACCCAATAATTTGGAATACCTAAAGTACTTAAATCCCCTTCCTTAACAATTACCCCTTCATATAGTCACTGACTCCCTTTATAAAGCTTTTCCTAAGTAAAATATTATTTTACTTATGGAAATTAAAACATTCTCCATATAAACCCTCATATTCGTTTAGCCTAAGTTACAAATGTTATATGATGAAATATACTTTCGGAAACTTTTTATCTTAGTGCATTTTGAATTTCCACAAAGTCATACTAACTTTTAACTTGTATTATTTAACTCCCAAAAATAAAACATCCATTACCCATATTATTATTAAAAATCCAATAAATTAGATATCTCGCCTTTGGTTGCAAAATAACCATAATAACACCGATACTTCGGATTAGTTAGCTAATATGTAGTTAATTAAGAACCCGACCTCCCCGTCATGCTAATGAGAACTAATTATGTCATCAGGACTAATTAATAACTTAGCAACCAATCAAATTGCCCCCGATATGATTAAGTCTTTTAATTAATATCGGGCTCGCCCCTGTTATACATCAGTTCTATCATTACCCCGACCACCGTCCGATCGGATCCCTCAAATCCGATGGCTATCGCCCATATCGCATTGGCCTTTTGGTCAACCTTTAGCATGTGATGTGAGTGGTTTCCAAAATAGTGCCGATGCTACATGTTGAAATATGTGTGGAATTGTATAGTCCTCCCTAAAAACCAATTACCTCCCATAAGCAGTGCGATGAAACCCGCTTACTGCTCCCACTTCTGACTCTCCACATATGACAAATTGTCCACTGTTCATTCAAAGCTTACCCGCCAATACCAACCATTTACCCGTTTAAACACAAAACCCCAGTTTTGCTCGTTTTCACCTAATTGTGCAGTAAAACCCTATGTAACCCATCTGTGCGACCGGAAGCCTCTGTTAACCGATTCGAGCATGGTTTACCTCCCAAAAATCATTCTGGACTCACTCCACAGACCTTTCAATCTAAAAAAAAAAACTTTTTGACCTCCCCTGCAAACCAATGCTTTCTTAACAGTTTGTTTTTTTTACAGGGGATCAGAAGACCACAACCTTGGATAAACAATCTTAATACTAGTCATAAGACCTGTTTACTCAAAGATTGTTATCAAATCTATACAAATAGAGATGGAAGGTAAAAGGACACAGTAAATAACAATCAAAGTGTCTCAGGGTTAAAGAGTATCAGATTGAAGACCAAGTCAAGTAAATCATCTAGCATGAAGATAAACAATAGGGAAGACAGTTACAGAGCATACAAATTCATGTCAAAGTGAAGACAGATGAAAAACAAATGGTAAAAAGTAAACAGTAAAAAGTAAATATGGATGCAGTAAGGGTTAAACAGAAATGAAAACTCTTTCACCAGCAAAAATGAAGTTTATCCAAAGTAAAATTAAAAAACAGTTAAAATAAATTCAAGGTTAAAAGATGAAATCAGAGCAGAAATGGTACATTCTTCAGAAATTTAATATTTAAGTCATAGTTTTGTAGAAATTATTGTGGCCAATCCAAGAAGTATTTTGTGAAACTGGAGGAGGTTTTTGTTCCTAACAGGCCAATCTACAAAAACCTCTCTCATTGTTTACACAGATATTGCTAATAAGGAGATAAGTGCATGTCTTCACAGCCTATTTTTCAGTTTGTGCAAAGCCCTGTTTTTGACATCTTTTTGCAGAGCATATTGTGAACAGGTGGAGCTGAATTTTGGAAAACTAAGAGAGGTTTATCTCAAAAAAATTCCTATCTACACCTCTTTCACTTTTTACATATCTATCACGGATTGAGATATACAAGTGTACCATTGGGCCCTAAGTTTGCAGAATTTATGGGGCAGAATGCACAAATGAAGGATGCAGTTTGTGATTGGGATGCTTCATCATCAACTAAGAGTTGCTATCAAATTCGAATTTCTCTTCTTTGTCACCATAAATCCATAGAAATAGTGCCAAATAGATTCATTAGTTCTGAATGTCCTTTATTTAAGTTCTATTAATGTAAATAGTTGGAGATATTTGTAAAACCAATCTTGATATTTTTTCAAGATATTTCAGTTTACAATTAGTATAAATACTTATTCATTTGAAGTATTGTGGGGTGGATTCTTAGACATTTCTGTAGACAATATAATTTTGGAGTTGGAGTGTTGTTAAACAACTTTTGTATGGCTGGATGGAACAAAGTAATAAAGCAAAGGACTTTTGCAGGATACCTGTGTCAAATGAGAAACAAATAAGTATTCTATATCTTGTGTTTTTACAGTTTTCTGGTTTAAATATTCATATGTGTTCTATATCTGAATGATAAACGAAAAAGTATATTTCAGAAAGAACTTTATTTCATTCTGTCTTTAAAATCGTTTATATTCTTAATGTTTTCTTCCAAGCTATCATAGGTAGGGAATTCTTAATTGCTCCCTACTTTTTAGTTTATCACTGTGACCATTTAACAAAAAATTCTTAATTGTTTTTTGTTAATGAGCACCCATTTTCCCTCATCTTGAACTTTGTTGAAGGATTCTTAATTGCCCTTCCTCCCTTTCAAGACCATTTCACCCTTTTAAGTTATCATTTGTCTCTTGTTTAGCTATCTTGCCCTGTGAAATTCTCCTTTGTTAAATCAACTTGATCCAGTTAAGCCATCTTTAGTTGACTCCATAACCCAATGGCCTGAAATACCTTGTTGTATCCATCTGCTCCTGAATTCCACCACCAAACTAAATCAAAACCCCCCAAGCTTTCATAACTAGCCTAATATCCCATAAAAAAAAGCTAAATCATAAAGAGAGAGCCCTCTCTAGACTTAGGTTGGCTAGAACCTGAGTCTAAAATATTGGCTTGTGGTTACTTCAGAAATTTCTTTCTTTAACCTTGAGAAAAGTCTTAGTGATAACATAGTGGCGACTCCGCTGGGGAGAACTAACATTTTCTTCAGAATTCTTTTACAGGTTTAGATCTGATCTATGATTGTGGACAGTGATCAGACACATAAAGGTTAAAATCATCCACCTAACGACTCCAAATCAATTTCACAATCAGGACTCCACTGGAGAAATGAACTTGAAAGAACTATGTGAAAAGATCAGGCTTTTAACTTGGATTGTTATCCAAGACATTATGTTCTTTCTCATTGATAATTTTTTTAATGAATATTGTATTTTAGAGAAGATTTTAGATTAATTTTTTATCATTTCCCTTTGAAAAATGTAGATATAAAATCTCCTTACACATTTGAGAAACATTCTTCTAATTCTTATGAAGATCATTTTCTAATTGAGGAGAATCAAAAGATTAAGACTAATCATACAATCCCTGTACATATTCCAATACCTCATAAAGTTCCTAATAGATATAAACCACTCATTTTACCTCCTACACTCCATGCTTTCCCTAACGATCATCCTAAGCACCTCCCTAGGTTTGATGGAGAGAATGGTATCACTGCCCAAAAATATATTCAAGCTTTTGAAGATTATATTAACTTATTTGAAGTAGATGAAGAGGATGTTAGTATTAGGCTTTTTGCTCTTTCTTTGCAAGACAAAGTCAAGAGTTGGTTCAAAACCCTTCCTGAGGCAATCATCTCAAATCTCGAGCATTTTCTCAAACTCTTCCTTGATAGATGGATAATCAAATTCAATCTTCTTGTGATTATAGAAGAATATAATAAGTTAAAAAGACATCTAGATGAAACAATACAACAATTTTCAGACAGATTTAATCAAATCTATTATTCAATACCATTAAATATAAGACCTCCCCCTAGTTCAGCTCTTTTGCATTACCCAAGAGCATTTGATTCAGAGATAGAATTTCAAGGAAAAAGTTGATATTCATGAACAAAATCCTACCAACTCCCATAGATCAGAAGATAGATTCATAGAGCAATATGAGGAGTAGCAATCTCCTGATCTAATGTCTATGTTTGATGACATTACTTCTTTTGATGATTTGCCCAAATATGATCAGTATGATGATAGTTATGTCTCTCAAATCCAAATTAACCTTGTAGAGGAATCAGAAGCTAATTTGAGAAATAAGGAAGTTCAGGTTCAACAGCTTGAAAACAGTGATCAACTTGTTCATTTCAGCTATGAGAATGAGGAGGAAAGTGCAGAAAATTTTGAAATCAGTGAAGGAACTTTACCATTTTGTTTTTCTTCATTTCAGTTTATCAGATATCACTATCATGCAATTAGAAATCAAATGTCAACAAGTCTTGATATTAACTATCTAGAGGGCAATAAAGTCTTTGTTCAAGACTTCTCATATCTAGATTTGCAGCCCCAAAAGGCCATTGAATGTTAGATTGCAAAAGAAAACTTAGAAGTCGGAACATATGATCAAATGATACAAGATGATTCCCTGCATCTTTCTTTTGAATCATTTCAATTTTTAAAGGAAATGTGATATAAAATTTCTAAACAAAAGGAGGAGCAGCTTGTAAAAATCTATGAAGTTCCATTTGAACCTATATGTAATAAGTTGCAGCAATCCTTCCAAGTTCGTTATGATCCAATAGCTGATCGGTTGAATGATGAATGTAATCAACATTTTTCTCCATTAACAGACTATGAGAGTCAAAATCAAGATGATAATGGTTTCACTAGACAGACATTACAAGCAGTAGAAATATCATCACAAAGCTCATCTGAAAGTCTGCAGGGTGATAAATATGAAGGTATTATTTTAGTTTCATGGCATGCAGGCCATACACAACAGAAGTAGAGTTGTTTGAATCAGTTCAAGAATAGTGTATATATTTTACAAGATCCTTTTGTACAGTTTCTAGATTCAACAAAGGAGATTGAGAATTTCCTTATCTTCTCAAAGGTTAACAAAGTTATATTTGATTGCAAGATCTCAATTTTAAACACCAACAAGCAAAAGCAACAAAGGTCACCAGTATATATAATGCTTGGATGGTTGCATTGGTTGTTTCATTTACCTAACCAGTAGTCAGAAAGCTGATTAGAGTAAGTAAGTAGGATTTCAGTTTAAATAAATTCAGTTTTCAGCAGCAAGTTTATGTTAGATCAGATTTCAATTTGCAGAAAGGCTACAATTTCAATTCAAGATTTTCAGTCAAAAGATTATACAATAGAGCATACACGTGTGGGATAGGCTCAATGGATTAGGCTACTAGTTGGCGGTTTTCTTGACATTTCACAAGGAAATGCCATCCCCAAGTGAAGTCGTTGTTAGGTTCCTACACTAATAGGTGTCATATATCATGATTGACTTGGTTTAGCTCTGAAATATGTACATACCTTTGTTTTCTGCAAATGTTTTCCATATTTGTAAAAAATAAAAAAATAAAAAAATATAAAGAGGGTATGCCCTAGAAAAAGAATAAAAGGGTAAAAAGAATAAAGAAAAGGTCAAAAAATGAAAAAAAATGAACCCCAACAAAAAAAAAAGACCATGAAAGTGTGTTAGTCTAAATGCCACTACTATTTACTTTATGCATAATAAAGATTGTGTGCAACGTCTAACCTATGCCACAATCCATGGTAACCAAACAATTTAATCTTGATTATTCCATGTTTTTAATTTCATGTTTTAGAAATAGAGAATAAAGATTTGACCAAACAGTTTAATCTTGGCAGATAAGTAGATAGGTAGAGTGAAAAAAGAGCTCAACAGTTCAATATGAGCCATTGGATGTAATAAGGTTAGATTTAGATAGATATCACTATGTAAAATAAAAGAAAGTGTGATAAGGGTTTGCCAGTTTAAGTGCACCCTAATAAAGAAGTAAAAATTCCTAGGATAAAGTAGGTAGGGTAAGTAGATAATGGTTGCATAATAAATGTGTGGTGAATGGTTAAGTTTAATGCTTAAATCTTTTGCTTCCATCACTTGTACAAAGCATAACTCACATTGGAGACAACACATCAAAGAAACAAAGTCAAATTAATTAATTTCTCTATCCATTTCCCCCTTAAGTTTCACTAATTTCCCCTATGTACTAAAGGCACTTACAAAGTTAGAGGGGCTCAGAGCATTTCTCTGACTTGTGGAGGGACTGGACCCTCGACCCAATAATTTGGAATACCTAAAGTACTTAAATCCCCTCCCTTAACAATTACCACTTCATATAGTCACTCACTCCCTTTATAAAGCTTTTCCTAAGTAAAATATTATTTAACTTATGGAAATTAAAACATTCTCTATATAAACCCTCATATTCATTTAGCCTAAGTTATAAATGTTATATGGTGAAATATACTTTCGGAAACGTTTTATCTTAGTGCATGTTCAATTTCCACAAAGTCATACTAGCTTTTAACTTGTATTATTTAAATCCCGAAAATAAAACACCGATTACCTGTATTATTATTAAAAACTCAATAAATTATATATCCCGCCCTTGGTTGCAAAATAACCATAATAACACCGATAATTGGGATTAGTTAGCTAATCTGTAGTTAATTAAGAACCTGACCTCCCCGCCATGCTAATGAGAATTAATTAAGCCATCATGACTAATTAATAACTCAACGACTAATCAAATCGCCCCCGATATGATTAAGTCTTTTAATTAATATCGGGCCCGCCCCTGTTATACATCAGTCATATCATTATCCCGATCACCGTCTGATCGGATCCCTCAGATTCGACGGCTATCACCCATATCACATGGGCCTTTTGGTCGACCTTTAGCGTGCAATGTGAGCAGTTTCCAAAATAGTGTCAATGTTGCGTGTCGAAGGATGTGTGGAATCGCGCGGTCCTCCCTAAAAACCATTTACCTCCCATAAGCGGTGCAATGAAACCCACTTACCACTCCCGCTTCCCACTCTCTGCATATGACAAATTGTCCACTGTTCATTCAAAGCTTACCCGCAAATACCAACCATTTACCCGTTTAAACACAAAAACCCCAGTTTTGCTCGTTTTTACATGATTGCACATTAAAACCCTATGTAACCCATCTGTGCCACCGGAAGCCTCCGTTAACTGATTCGAGCATAGTTTACCTCCCAAAAAGCATTATAGACTCACTCCATAGACCTCTCAAGCTCAAATGAAGCCTTTTTGACCTCCCCTGCAAACCAATGTTTTCTTAACAGTTTGTTTTGTTTTACAGGTGATCAGAAGACCACAACCTTGGATAAACAGTCTTAATACTAGTCATAAGACCTGTTTACTCCAAGATTGTTATCAAATCTATTCAAATAGAGATGGAAGGTAAAAGGACACAGTAAAGAATAGTAAAGATGTATCAGGGTTAAAGAGTATCAATTTGAAGACCAAGTCAAGTAAATCATCTAGCATGAAGATAAACATCAGGGAAGACAGTTACAGAGCATACAAATTCATGTCAAAGTGAAGACAAATGAAAAACAAACAGTAAAAGTAAATATGGATGCAGTAAGGGTTAAACAGATATGAAAACTCTTTCACTAGCAACAATGAAGTTTATCCAAAGTAAAAGTAAAAAACAGTTAAAATAAATTCAATGTTAAAAGATGAAATCGGAGCATAAATGGTACATTCTTCAGAAATTTCCTCTTTAAGTCATAATTTTTCAGAAACTATTGTGGCTAATCCAAGAAGTATTTTGCGAAACTGGAGGAGGTTTTTGTTCCTAACAGGCCAGTCTACAAAAACCTCTCTCAATTTTTACACAGGTATTACCAAAAGGGAGATAAGTGCATGTCTTCACAACCTATTTTTCAGTTTGTGCAAAGTCCTATTTTTGACATCTTTTTGCAGAGCATATTGTGAATAGCTGGAGCTGAATTTTGGGAAACTGAGAGAGGTTTATCTCAAAAAATTCCTATCTACAAAAACCTCTTTCACTTTTTACATATCTATCACGGATTGAGATATACAAGCGTATCATTGGGCCCTATGTTTGCAGAATTTATGTGGCAGAATGTACAAAGGAAGGATGCAGTTACTGACTGAGATGCCTCATCATCAACTAAGATTTGCTATCAAATTTGACTTTCTCTTCTTTTTCACCATAAATCCATAGAAATAGTGCCAAATAGATTCATTAGTTTTGAATGTCCTTTGTTTAAGTTCTATTAATGTAAATAGTTGGAGATATTTGTAAAACCAATCTTGATATTTTTTCAAGATATTTCAGTTTACAATTAGTATAAATACTTCTTCATTTGAAGTATTTTTGGGTGGATTCTTAGACATTTCTGTAGACAATATACTTTTGGAATTGAAGTGCTGTTGAACAACTTTTGTATGGTAGGCTGGAACAAAGTAATAAAGCAAAGGGCTTTTACAGGATACCCGTGTCAAACGAGAAACAAATAAGTATTCTATATCTTGTGTTTTTACAGTTTTCTAGTGTACATATTCATATGTGTTCCATATCTGAATGATAAACAAAAAGGTATATTTCAGAAAGAACTTTACCGCATTCTATCTTTAAAATCATTTATCTTCTTAATGTTTTCTTTCAAGCTATCATAGGAAGAGAATTTTTAATTTCTCCCTGCTTTTTAGTTTATCACTGTGACCATTTAACAAAAGATTCTTAATTGCTTTTTGTTAATGAGCACCGACTTTTCCTCATCTTGAACTTTGTTGAAGGATTCTTAATTGCCTTTCCTCCCTTTCAAGACCATTTCACCCTTTTAAGCTATCATTTGTCTCTTGTTTAGCTATCTTGCCCTGTGAAATTCTCCTTTGTTAAATCAACCTAATCCAGTTAAGCCATCTTCAGTTGAATCCATAGCCCAATGGCCTGAAATACCTTGTTCTATCCATCTACTCCAAAATTCCACCACCAAACAAAATAAAAACCCCCCAAGCTTTCATAACTAGCTTAATATCTGATAAAACAAAGCTAAATAATAAAGAGAGAGCCCTCTTTGGACTTAGATTGGCTAGAACCCGAGTCTAAAAGATTGGTTTGTGGTTAGCTCATAATTTTTTTTCTTTGACCTTGAGAAAATTCTGAGTGATAACACCTCAAATCGAATTAACTGAGCCAATTATGTCAAATTAACTTAGCTAACTAATACAAGTTGTCATGTGATGTGGAATTACAATTTTATTCCTAATTTAATTCAAGGAAAAAAATTAAATTAAGATTTTCGTGTTGCATTTTCAACATTTATTGTTGCCTTTTTCAACATATTATCCATAGGAGCATGTTATGATACCTAAAATTATTCTATCTTCTATGAGGCTAGATAAAACATCCTAAGTGACTATCAATATTCTTCTGTAGAGCATGATAGAATTACAAGATCTATAATTGTTGCAATTATTCCAAATCTCTTGAAGTTACAAACACCATAAGACTGCAATTCACAAAGTACCCAGATGCTTATAGGAATAAAAATTATGATAAAATCTTGTTCGTTGCTGAAGATATCAAATAGATTGCAAAACCAAAATAACTTTGAACCATATATGAAGTTCTATGAACTTGTTGTGATATAGAGAGATACTGACAAATTACAACACTAAAAGAAATGCTATAAAACACTTTGTTGAATGAAAGAATCCAAGATGTTTATAAGAATTCTTTTGGAAGAAAACTCAAAAATCCACAATGGCATACTCATATCAATACCTCCTATCAATGAATAATCCAATGTTTTGGAGTGATAATGACATTAACTACAATTTAACAGTAGAAAACACAAGGATAAACCAAAAGCAAAGTCTGCATCCAAATGGTTAGGGAAACTGTTTAGATTCCAAAATTGTAAGGCAAGGGTTGTTGGATGTAACTAGGTCAATAAGCCATGTAGAATATGTGTTGAATTTGTTTGTTTGGAGGGAATATTCTTTAATTTGTCTTTGTTTAAAAAAAGACTATCTTTTATATACTTAAAGACATTATATTAAACAAACAAAATTGTTTAGGTTTAAACATGAAAATCCTCCATCCTTTAATTTCCTACTAAGGGATAAGGACTTGCATAAATTTTTTGGTGGGATATTTACATTTTTACTCCCACATGTTAAAGCATTGAAGAAAACATAAATAATAATGAGAAATAATTGCACAAATACTTAAAAAGCATCGCATAAATATTGCAACTACATCCATAAATTATGGCAAAAAAAACAGAGGTAGTTATCCACATGGCACAAAGGCCTTCAAAGTTATTGGACCTTCAAAGTTATGATCCAATCAAATGTTAGATATATATATATATATATATATATATATATATATATATATATATATATATATATATATATATATCGAAAAATAAATATTTGTTTTTCAAATTTAAACATTATAACTTGTACCGATCAATACTAAACTAATAGTGGTCAATAGGCAAATCAATTGCTAAAGTCCTGTCTTGGCAGGGACTAATAATATGATGGTTTTCATAAACATTATTTAATCATTTTATTTATCCTAAATAAAAATATATTACTCATAAAATATATTGAATGTTACAACTTTAGACTTTTTCTCATACATGTTAAAGTGTTGAGAAAACATCTCACTAGATATATTTATTTCCATCTTATTTGCAATTACTTTCTTAAATTATGGTAGGTAAGTAACTGATGGTAAACAATTATTTATGTTAGTATGAACTATTTTTATGGATTTTAATTTTAGGTGGTTTTCCTATGAAGCTTAATAATGAAAAATCATTACACAAATATTTAAAAATCATAGCATAAATATTGCATCCACATCAAAAAATTATGGCAAAAAATATCTAAGACAATTATCCCACATGGTATAAAAGTTGCACTAAAATCTTCAAAGTTATAGTGCAATAAAAAATAATATCTTTTTCAAAGTTATAACTTTAATGAGTCAATGTTAAATTAATAATGATCAACACAAAATTAATTGATAAAATCCTACTTTAACAATGATTAATAATTAATAATTATAATAACTCAACTCCAATTTATAAATTTAATAATTTATAACTATCATCATTAATATTTACTAAATAAAATGAAATAATTTCAATTAAATTACTACAATAATTTTTTTATTTAAGAATAATATGAAAAAACATAGATTTGGCATAAACTTAGACTATTTATGGAGCCATGATTTTAGGATGTTAAATTGAATTTTTATATTTTTATTTGAATTATAAGAATTTTAAAAAGAATTGGGAATGTTGGGTATATCTTTTAACTATAATAGTTAAAATAAATTAAAAAATAAGTAAGACTATAATATAAAATAAGCTTAAAAATAAATAAGTGTAATATGCAGTATTATTGTTTGGTAGTTGTTTTTGGCGTACTTTCAAAATCGATAGTGATTTTTAAAAATTTGAGTTTAAATTGTTTAATTTGCAAAAGTAAAATAGAATATTTTAATTTTGAAATGAGCTATGGTTTTTGGGCAAGTAGTATTGATAAGCCATGGTACTACCCCATGGTGTTGTAGCAAATTTTCTTTACACGTTAATAATATGTAATATCTCTAATTAAAAATTTTGTTAATTTTAAGTATTAAATTTAAATTTAAAATAATTTTATAAAATAAATTTAAATAAAATATTTATAAAATATTTTAATTTTATGAGTATATGATATTGATAATCATTGTATTAATTCATGATATTGTAACAAAATCTAAATTATTATGATATGATATTTATTTTTCAAAATTTTTAATATATTTTGTATGACATTTATTAAAAATTTCAAATCTAATTAAAAATAATAATAAAAGAATGGTTCAAAATAAAAACAATATATCGTGTGATATAATAGTTTTTATATTTAAATTTATGTAAAATTAATTTAAATATATATTTATTAAAATAGATAATCATAGAGTAAAAGGACTTTTCTAGATTTAAACAATAGAATATTTTTATGGATTTAAACAATAAAATATGAAAACATGACTTTTGAGCATAGAATCTGTTTAGAGATATCTTATCTAAGTACCCATGTCCTAGCATTGAAGTTTATCAAAGAAAAAAAAGTAAAAACAATAAATTAAAAGTTGAAAACGACAAATTTAAACATGACTTTTGAGCATAGAATCTCTTTAGAGATATCTAAGTATCTATGTCTCAGCATTAAAGTTTATCAAAGAAAAAAAAAGTAAAAACAATAAAGTTAGGGATTGAAAATTACAAATGTTTAAGAAATAAGTTAAAAAAAACTCGATCAAATCTTAAATCCTAAAAAATTGAGAAAGGTGTTAACCTTTTCATTTAACGTCAAAGGTAGGTTGATGTAGGCCACCTTTTCATTTGAGGTCAAAAGTAGGTTGATGTAGACATGGATTTGGTCATCCTTTTATATATATATAAACCCATAAAGGAATAGATAGATGGCATGAATCAAACACTATGTCAAATCTCAAATCCAAGAATGTCAATTAACGATTGTGAAATAAAGTAGAAAAAGAAAATTATGCATTAAAGTTTTATGATAAAAAATTATGCATAAAAGTTTTATGATATAGAATTACTTTTGAGTTAGGAAAAAAGTCATTTTCAACTATATAATTCAATTTTAATTTAATAAAATTTTTAGGAAAAGAATTAATATATATATATAATATAATATATTAAATTATAATAGTTGAAGGGGAAATTATTATTTTTTATTTGGATCTAAATTTTATTTGTAATATGCTCGTTTGTTATTAATTAATTGTATATTATAACTCTTTATGAGTTATAAGATCATTTTCATTTTCATTTATGATTAAAAAGTGATGTGAGAGGTTACATATCAAATTTTATTTGAAGATATTTGCTCTTTATTAACCAATGGTCCATTATAACTCTTTATGAGCTATAGAGATCGTTTCATTTTCACTTATGGATTAAAAGGTGAGGTGAGAAGTTACATATTAGAAAAAGTATTTTATTTATAAGTATCTTTTAAACTGTGAACATGGCCATTACCATTCATTAAAACTAATTTGTTTTTATCAAATTTACTATATTAAATTAAAGTTCCTTTGATTTTCACGGGTTGGAAAATTATTTAGTTCATTTTTATTATAGATGTTTTGAAAATAAATATAATGTCTTTGTATGTTGGGAATTGCGAGAGAATTTTTTTGTTTTTTACTTTATTCATCCCCCAAATTTTATAGGTTATTTCATGTCAATATGTTTTAGGTATTTTTCAAGAAATAGCCATAGATCCAACACTAAAGATAGCACCTGAAGTATGTTTTTTGTCTGATGGACTCTCTGACTAATCTGCATGAGTGAATCCTTGGAGCTTCACTCCCTTTGCCTTCTTGTACCATAAGCCATACTCGGTTGTGCCTTTGAGGTACCTCAACACATGTTTTGCTGCCTTCTAATATAGCTTGGTAGGCTTCACCATGGCTTGACTCAACTGATTAACTGCATAGCATATGTTGGGGCTTATGTTCACTAGATACATCAAGGATCCCAAACGCTGTCTATAAATGGTAGCATCTACAACCTCTCCTAAAAAAGTACTCTCCCTCTAGTTTTTAGTTAGAGGTGTGTCCATAGGCTTGCAGTTATCTATATGAAAATTTGAAGTATTTCAGAGGAATACTTCCCCTAACTTACAAACAACTCACCATCACCCTGCCATACATCCAACCCAAGTAAGTAATGCATCAATCCCATGTCCTTCTTCTCGAATTCTCTTGCAAGGTCCTTCTTACAAGAGAATATCAAATACCCATCCCCTGTAAGTATCAAGTCAACAACATATAATACCAAGATGAGAAACTTTCCATATACCACAATGTGATAGAGATTGGCATCTACTTCACTTTTGGAGAAGTCCAATCCTCTGAGATATGTGTCGATCTAAGTGCAGCATGATTGGGCCACCTGTTTGAGACCATATAGGTATCTCCTAAGTCTACACACATGTGTCTCACTATCATATGTCTCAAATCCCTCTAGCTACTCCATGTAAATTTATTCCTCAACAACACCATTAAGGAAGGTCGTCTTCATGTCCAACTAGTGGATCTTCCACCCCATTTGCATAACTAATGCTAGAATGGTCCTGATTGAGGAATATCTTTCCACTGGTGCAAATGTTTCCTCATAGTCCACTCCCTCTACCTAAGAGAAGCCTTTGGCAACAAATCTAGCCTTGTACTTCTCGATGCTCCCATCAACTGCATGCTTCAATTTGTAGATCCATATGGAACCAACCACTTACTTGTTCTATGATCTCGACACCACCTCCCATACAATGTTCTTCATGATGCAATCATACTCCACCATGTCATCACCCCACACTGGTTGAGATATTTTTCCTAAAATGAAAAGGCTTTGTCTCAAAGAGGTTTGTCATGAGAACCATATATCCAGTGTACCTGTCTAGTGACCTCCTCTTCCTGTGCTGAGATGTAGGAGCTCCCACATGCTCCCATTCATCCTATATCAATCTATAAACTTCTCTAGTTCTGTTCCTTCCCTCTCTGGAAGATTTTGGTTGAGTGGGTGCATCCACTCGGTCTCCTAACTACTCCTCTGCATGTGGCTACTCTACAACATCTTGAAGCTATACATGAGGCTTCTCCTTAGGAACTAGAATCTCCTCCTCCCGTGGGATACTTAGATATCACTCTAGAGAGAATCTCATAGGCTTCTCATAATCAAATTTTACATCTCTCCTCACTACTGTCACCCTGAGTGAGGGAAAATACACCCTATAGTTATGAGGAGTTTCTATGTATCCTACAAAGATCCCCATCTCACCGGTAGGTTCAAGTTTCTTCATGATATCCTTGGAGCCATGAAAATACACAATAGCTCCAATAATTTGAAAATGAGATACATTTGGCTTTCTCCTAGAGAAACTTCTTTGGGTGTGATCATGCCAAGTATTCTATGAGGGCTCTTGTTATGCACATAAACGATGGTGTTTCATGCTTATACTATATATGCAATGGAAACCCTTGATCATGCAACATGGCTCTTGCTTCTCCCGCTATGCTTCTGTTCTTCCTTTCAACCACCCCATTTTGTTGTGGTTTATGAGGTGCTATCAGTTCTCTTCTAATACCCTCTTTGGCACAAAAGTCCTTGAAGGTGCTTGTTGGGATGGGTTCCCATAGGTTAGTTTTGGGATTAAGATAACCCAAGTTTTGGTACATTTGTGTAAATAATGTAAAGTCTCCTTGATTTGTGGATGTGGAGAGCATAGATGACTAGGAGTCAAAGTGGTTTAGCCCCTTATTTTATGTAAAGTTTGAGTCAGTGTTGAGATCCACCCATCATCCACAGACCATGGCATTGTATGAAAAAGGCTATAAATAGGCGTGTCTTAGAAGAGTCTAAGGAAATTAAGGGTAGTATAATGAAGTGATAGTGAAGAGAAGTGGGTTAGATAGGAGAAGAAAGGCTCTGCAACTGAGTCTACAAAGGCCTAGGTAGAGTCCGCAGCTGAGTACGTGGACCCTTGCAGCTGAGTGCGAAGGATAGTTTTGAGTATGTAATACTAAATTGAAGATCAATAAAGACATTTCCCGAAGAATTCTTGTGTATTTCTATTTATTTATATTTATGATATATGTTGTTTATGAATGATATGTTTTATGGAATATTGATTGAATGTTGTGAAATTCTCATGAATAACTGTTAATGATGTACGCAATACATGTTTAATTACTTTTACACATGCTCTAATGAATTGTCTGATGTTTATTAATAACTTAAGTAAATCTGTGTGAACCCTAATTTAGGACTGCTCGCTGATGCACGTAAGTGTATTAAGTGACAGTTAAAGGTCTGTAAAGACCAATCGTAGATCTTTGTGAAGGTCTGAAGATTGTTTTAATAGAGTTGCAGTAACGAGCCCTAAGGGTGTATCAATCAGTGTGAAGGAAGATCATAGGCAATAAAAGACATCACACTAGTCTCTGGATGCAGAAACTTGGTTCTTACATCCCCCCATACTGCTTCGTGTGAGAATGTAGCCTGCGCTACGTAGGTTGTTTCTGAAAGGGCCAATAGTGAAGGATTTTGTTCTTTGGCACAACTAGCTGTGAACCTAGGTCAGGACCCCCTAAGCCAACAAATGGTACCATTGCCGGGACTGGGATCTGCTTGAAAGAGATGTGTGATGTCACATCACTGGAATCCGACCAAGAAATAAATTCAAAAGTGGCTAGATCGGAAGATTCACAAATTCACGGTGCAAGAAAATAGGAACTTGTGCTTGTCAATGGAAGAGTGGTTGAACATGTATTTGTATACGGAGATACATGAGATCTTCTTCTGCACCCTCCCCATTGAACTGTATGAGTAGTTGGCTAAATTGAAAGATAGCCAAGGAAGGTGGAAGCTCAATAATATGATAGTGTGGACTCGAGGATTAGTGCAACGATTAGAAGCCTTGGAAAACAAGATTGGGTGGGTTGTTGATCATTGGATTGATTGGATTCTGGGAGGATTTGTTACAAAATTTGCAGTTGATACCTCAGTCAGCTATAGCAAAGCAGAGCGGCAATTTTTCAAAGGACCGCGAGGTAAGTATTTAAGATCATTGAATACTTGGATTAAAATGTTTTTATTTGAAAAATGGGTTATGCTATTGCCTTGATGTTTGGAGCTACGCGAAGTAGAAGACTCTTTAGAGATCAAGAGAGATCATGTCCAAAATCTCTTAATCGAACATCCTTCAAGCGACGATGAAGGAGTGGTGCAAGCTTCACCATGAAGTGTTGTCCAGCTGATAACACAGGGTTTTCCACAAACACATCATCCATCCACTCCGCTTCCACCTCCACCTCCACTGCATACACCTTTGCCCACACCTCCACCTCCACCACCACCATTCAACATGGCGAACACGATGAAGTTGCCGATTTTCAAGGGTATAGGAAGTGAAGATACAAAGCAGTTTTGGTTTGTTGCGAATGTTGTGTGTACAACACAACATATTACTGATGACAATATAAAGAAGGCACAGTTGGTTATCGCTTTTCAGGATCGCGCTCTAACTTGGTATATTAAGTATTGTTCTAATAATCCTCTTGCATCACTAGCAAAGACTAGGGAAAATTTAACAAGGAGTTCAGTAAGCCTAAGTTTGACTCTCAGTCAGTGATTGAATTCAAGGAAATCACGATGAGGGTTGATGAGACGCTATGGGAATTAGATCAAAGGTTGAAGTGTCAGATTCGAGAAGCTAACATGCAACTCACAGATAGTCAACATCACGAATGGTTTATAGCTTCATTTCTGCACCACCTAAGAATTGCTCTATCACAACAGAAGATAGGAATGCAGGCAGAAGCCTTGGAAATCATGATGAGGTTATATGCATTGCCTATTTAGGATTCCACCTTCAGGGTACAATAAATACGCTCCTAGTTGTAGAGCCTACACTTAGAATTGCAAAGTTTAAAGAAAGGAAAGGAGATTAAACCAGAAGTGCACGCGGAAGTCTAGTGTTTGAAGTGCAAGAGCCAGGGACATGATAAAGACCACTATCCTATGTACGTGAATTATATTACAAGAGGGGGACCAATTCCATGAAAGCCAGAATACCCAGCAAGGCTGAGCGTGGGGACTGTGCTATGGTGTGCTATTTGTTAGGTTGCTAGAAAACATGCGACGTATAATTATCATCTACTTCAAAAATTTTTTAGACACCCCAACAGTTGTTTTGTAAATTCTACAAATCAGTGGACCATGATGAGTGCCACTGTCACAGCTATGAGCTAATGATGGAAAGAACACCTACATACCGGATGCAATCAGAAACTTGGCCTCCAAATTAGGGTGCCGAAGGAGTGTACGAATGTTATCAGGGATGAGGACGGGGCGGAGGAGGAGGAGGACTTGGTAGAGGTTGTGGTCATATCATTTACTACAACCGGGGAAAGCCAGGGCACTATGCGCTGGAGTGTCAGAATCAGACATGCCCGTCATGTCAATACTATAGCTAGTTTGACCATACTATAAAAGAATGTCCGTTGATGATAGATAAGATATAAGAGAAGAAAGCGCAGTTATATTACAGGAGGGGGACCAATTCCATGGAATCCAAAAGACCCAGCAGGGTTTGAGCGTGGGGACTGTGCTATTGTGTGTTATTTGTTAGGTTGCTGGAAAACATGCGACAGATAATTATCATCTACTTCAAAATTTCATCTAGACACCCCAACAGTTGTTTTGTAAATTCCATAAATCAATGGACCACGATGAGCACCACTATCGCAGCTATGAGCTAATGATGGAAAGAACACCTACATATCGGATGCAAGCATAAACTTGGCCTCCAGATTAGGGCGTCGAAGGAGTGTGCGAATGTTATTAGGGACAAGGACGGGGCCGAGGAGGAGGAGGACTTGGTAGAGGTCGTGATCATATAATTTGCTACAAATGTGGACAGCCAGGGCACTACACGCGAGAGTGTCAGAATCAAACATGCCTGTCATGTCAATACTGTAGCTATTTTGACCATACTATAAAATAATGCTCGTTGATGATAGATAAGATGTAAGAGAAGAAAGCACAGCTTAAGCAACCTACGTAGAACTTATAGATGATGAGAGTTGAGCCCCACGAGGAGGATAAAAGCGTGAATATAGTGTTGAGAAGTGGAACAATGACTGGCGATGACAAAAGTAAATAGCTTGAAGAAGATGAATGGGTCTGTAAGACCCCAGAGAAGGAAATTGGTTTTGATCTGGAGCGCGCTAAGGAAACTTTTATAGAGGCCAAGAAGAGCTTCACAGAGGCCTCCACTTCAGGAAGCCAGGACAAGGTGCAAGAAACCAACGCGCCTACAGAGGTTGATCCCTCTGTACTCACTACATTTTTGGAGACTTGCATAAAACTATTGCACGATAGCAAAGCTATGGAAGGCCTGCAGGAGTTAATAAACAAATGCGCCAGCAAAGAGAAGGTCCCTGATGGACATCACGTAGTCAAAAAAATTGGCAAACATAAGGCAAGAAATGGGACGTGAGATGAGGCTCACTGCACAAATAGGTGATTCTGAAATGGACCAGGTCATTTTGGATCTCAGGTCTAATACAAACTTATTACTGAAATAGACCTGAGAAAAATTGGGTAGACCTGCACTACAGTGGTCTCTGATTCAACTTAGAATGGAGAATCAACAGAAAATAATCCCCATGGGATGATTATATGGAGTCACAGTTGATATAGAAGGTGCGAGCGCGGTGGACGAATTTGAGGTGATACAGATTTTCGATGACAGTAATCCGCACCCTACACTCCTGGGAATTGATTGGGCCATTCATATGAATGGGGTCATCATTTAAAGAAGAGGAAAATGTCATTTGAAAGGAAATAGCTTCAGGTTGTAGTACCATTTTACCCTGCAAAAGGGGCATGCTATACTAAACCAGTTTGCGATTATGAAGAAAGCGATGATGAATTGGACCAAATCTACAAAATAATAGCTCCAGACCAAGACTAGATCAATCCAATGATAGATGGGAGGATTTCATGGGATCGGGAGAGTTCCTGCACCTCTGGTTCAGATGAGGAATTAGAGCATTTACAGAATTGCTTGCATGAAGTATCCACACTAGGTTGCAATATGATGACGAATTCGCTGCGTTGTGTCACCTCGGTAAGGAATTTACCCTATTATGATGGTTTAACTGACATAGATAATTTTTTGGATGAATTTGAGCATGAAGTCCTTGAGAATCACCACTTCCAAGCATTAGATTTGGCACTACACGCTACGCCCGCACGATGGTGGGGTACGCATAAGGATAGTTTTGATGGATGGTGAGATTATTAAAGAATGATGAGGTTGCGGTTTGGGCGTCCTAACTCTAGATTGACTGAGAAATATAATGGAAGGGATGATCCACATGATCACCTAGAAAAATGGACTAAAGCATGGGGAAAAACCATAGCCAGAGTGGGTACACATCTTTTTCCATACTTTGGATACAATTCCCATGAAGTGGTATCTAGAAATGGAGCTCTGCCATGGCCCTGTGGAGTGGGATATATTGACGGAAGGGTTCTTATTGAACTTCAACTTTGAAGACGGCTTCGCAAGCATTGATGAGGCTATACAAGAGATTCAGGCAATTATCTTCAAAATGCTGCAAGAACCTATGGAATGGACCCAACCAGAATGGAGCACCCAGCCGCGCCATGCGTTGGAATGCTATAATGTGACCGCTTAAGAGGAAGTTGAAGATCCAAGAAACATTAATATTCTAGAGGAAGAATTGCATCGTGAAGTTGAGGGCCTACAAATAGACAACCCGAACATCACCACACCATTGAAGACAAAGCAAGTAAACATTGGCAATGAAGCATAACTGAAGTTCGCCAAGGTTGGAGATTATTGGGACGGTGCTATCATGGACAAAGTTGCTGATTTACTCCACGAATACCAGGATATCTTCCCTACTAAGTTTTCAGATTTGAAGGGCATAGTTGGTGATCTGGGCGTTATGAAGATCAATATGAAGCCGAACATGAATATTATTAAACAGAGGTCGTATCACCTTAATCCTAAATACAAGGAGAAGGTTCGCCAAGAGCTAGACAAGATGTTGGAGGCAGGCACCATAGAACCTATTGAAGAATCTGTTTGGGTGAGCCAGATGGTGGTTCAGGAGAAGAAACAAAAGGGTGAAATAAGAATTTGTGTAGATTTGCAAAAGCTTAATGATGTGTGTGTCCATGACCCATTTCCAACGCCGTTCACAGATGAAGTGTCAGACAATGTTGGAGGGTAGGAGGTCTACTCCTTCACTGTCAGATTTTCCGAGTATCATCAGATCAAGATCATGCCAGAAGATAGGAGGAAAACGACCTTCATGATGGAGTGGGGTTGTTTTGAATACACCATGATGCCGTTTGGACTCAAGAATTCACCTGTGATATTTTCCCGCATAGTCATAGCATTGTTCAAAGAGTTCATTCATAAGTTCTTAGAAGTATATTTTGATGACTGGATGGCATTTGGATTGGTGAAGCGCCATGTAGCAAGTCTGTGCCTGATGTTGGATACGTGTCGGAGATACCAGATCGCATTGAATTTGAAGAAATGCATATTATGTGTTCCTTTTTGGATTTTGTTGGGTCACGTGGTGCACAAGCAAGGATTGATGGTGGACCTTGCAAATATTACAATGATTGTGAATCTGGAGGCCCTTAGGAATGTCAAGCAACTGCGCACGACGCTGGGACATATGGGATATTATAGAAAATTTATCAAAGCATATGCTCGAATTACTGCGTCCATGGAGAAACTACTGAAGAAGGACGCGTCATTCTGTTGGGATGAAGAATGTCAATGCAACTTAGATGTATTGAAAGAAAAGATGATCACCCGCGCTGATCTTGGTATTCCCTGATTGGAAAAAGGAGTTTCACGTACATGTGGATGCCTCTTGCATTACGTAGGGTGCAGTGCTAACGCAGACTGGTGAAGGAGAAATGGACCATCCTATAGCCTTGACAAGTAGGAAATTATTGAAGGCCAAGAAGACTTATTAAATGACTGAGCACGAAGGATTGGCCATGGTGTACACGTTGTAGAAATTTAGGCATTATCTATCAGGAGGGCTTTTCAAGATGTACACAGATCATTCTTCTTTGAAATACCAAGTCACTGAGCCTTTTTTGGGAGGGAAGATCTGCATATGGTTGTTGTTATCTCAATAATATGACTTTGAAGTCATAGTGAAGTCAGGGAGGTTAAATGCAGGACCTGACCATCTGTCACGGATCGGAACAGGCGAGGAGCCTAATAATCTGGAGGAAGGGTTTCCAGATGCGCAACTCTTTGCAGTGCATGTAGCGGATAATCATTTTGCAGACATTATTCACTTCTTTATTACAGGTATGGCACCAAAAGGATATGCAAGTCAACGAAAGAAGGAATTAGTAGTGAGCGTGACCGACTTTTCAGTTATTGCAGGACATCTGTACAAGATGGGTGCAGATGAAATATTGCGAAGATATGTGTTGAATTTTGAGCGGTATAACATTCTTGCTGAAACTCATGGGAGAGTTGTGGGAGGTCATTATGCATGCAAGGAAACTATGTAGAAGATTTTGCGCACAGGTCTATGGTGGCCAACTTTGCATAAGGATTCCAAGGCGTATTGTAAGGCATGCGATGCATATCAAAGAACAAGTAGACCATCGCAAAGGGATGAGATGCCATTACATCCTCAAGTATCCTTGCAACCATTTGAGAAGTGGGTGATTGATTTTGTTGAGCCAATTCAGCCATTGAGAAATAAAACGGGTGTGCGCTATATTATCACTATGACGAAATACCTAACTAGATGGGCAAAAGCACAACCGGTCAAGGATTGTATAGGGGATACGACAACAAAGTTTTTGTTTGAGTATGTCTTAACTAGATTTGGCTGTCTGAAAGTGTTGTTGAGTGACAGAGGTATTCACTTTATGAACGAAATGATTAGTGTGTTGACTGAAGAATTCCAGGTCTACCATCAGAAGAGTACACCGTATCACCCGCAGGCTATTAGAAATGGTGAAGCCTTGAATAAGATTTTGGGGAACGCACTAACGAAGTTCTGAAATGCATAATAGAATGACTGGGATATGCACGTAACTACAATACTATGGGATTATAGGACTACGTGTAAGAAGTTGACAGGGAAAATGCCATTCAGATTATTATATGGGGTCGAACTTGTAATGCCGATGGAGTACATTGTGCCTAGTTTGTGCATACCAGCCTTGGCCTTGGAGGAACAACTCGCACAACTGTTGAAGCTTGAAGAAGATCGATTTTTGGCAAGATTTCATCAACAAGTATAGAAGGAATGCGAAAAAGCAGGGCATGATCACCATATCATGGTTCGCACATTCAAGGTAAACAATCTTGTCCTTTTATATGATAGTAAATTCACTAAATTTCCAGGTAAATTCCAGATGCATTGGCTAGGGCCATATATTATCAAAGAAATTATAGATGGAGGCACAGTTCAACTCGCGAAGCTGAATGGGGAACCTTTCTTAGGAAGAGTGAATGGGAGCAGGTTGAAATTTTATATAGGGGATCTTGCATAATGACTATATGGCAACATGATAGTCTTAGTGCTCCAGATAGTTGAAAGGGAGCACGAGACTATAAACTACATTGTCTAGTTTGGAGGACAACATAGTGAGCAGGCTGCATGGAGATTAACGATGATACAACCCATAAAGTTGGACGTAGGAAGTTGTGTCATGGAGGAAGATGTCGTGCAACACAATAGGAAAGTGATTGTTGAAGTTACTATTCATGACTTGACGACTAGAAGATGGTTAAGTGGAGCAGGGTGGCGGCATTTAAGGCAAAAATATTTGAAGATCTGCCGCCAAAACAACATTTATTGTCAGAAATTGGGGGGAACGATCGGATTTGAATTCAAAACTCCCTATAAATTACACGTGTTGGTCCAACAGAGAACACTTTGCGCTCTTAGAATTGTTAGTGAAATTCGTTGTCTATTGCCTATGAACCAATTAGCTTGGGAAGATTTAGTCACAAGCCCCGCGTTTGCTAAGTTGTCTGAGATAAACCAAAATTTTGTTCTTGAAAAAATGCTTGCACCAAGTCCTACTGAAATTGTGAGTACTGGCGATGTTGCCTCTGAGGCAGTTGCCCCAAAAGATGTAAGTATGGAAGCTCCAAGTCCTGTGCCTACGACACCGAGGTCGCCTAGACCAAAGCCTACCCTTACCCCTATCAGAGAAACACAAACAACCAAATAAAAGAAGGACAAGCAGAAGAAGTCGGTGTCGGTGCACGCATCCCCCATGAAGCATACCAACACGTTGAAACAAAAGAAAGATAAGAAGCCAGAGAAAGTAGTGGACCTGGATGCAGAAGAAGGCCATGTTGCAGCCTTGGTTGGAGGAAGCTTATCAATTCATGACTTCCATTAAAGATAAGCTTAAAGGACTACAAAAGACACAATAGACAATGAGGTTGGCCATAGAAGGACCAGCCATGGAAAAATTGGTCGATGAGGTTCAACAAACAACAACACAGAGAGCTGCCAAAGTTGCAGTTGTTCAGGTGGAGTTGGGGGGTCTTTGCAGTAATATTGCAACACCAACAGAGTGACTCGAGGGCGAGTCATGATCTTTGTGCTGGGGGCCTATTGGGATGGGGTCCCCTGGGTTAGTTTTGGGGTTAAGATAACCCAAGTTTTGGTACATTTTGTGTAAATAATGTAAAGTCTTTGTGATTTATGGATGCAGAGTGCGTAGTTGACTAGGAGTCAAAGGGGTTTAGCTCCTTGTTTTATGTAAATTTTGAGTTGGTTTTGAGATCCACCCATGGTTTGTGGACCATGGCATTATATGAAAAAGGCTATAAATAGGTGTGTCTTAGAAGAGTCTAAGACAATTAAGAGTAGTATGATGAAGTGATAGCAAGGAGAAGTGGGTCAGATAGGAGAAGAAAGGCTCTACAACTGAGTGCACAAAGGCCTAGTTAGAGTCCGCAACTGAGTGCGTGGACCCCTACAGCTGAGTGTGCAACATAGTTTTGAGTCTGTAATCTTGAATTGAAGATGAATAAAGACAGTTTCCGAAGAATTCTTGCATATTTCTATTTATTTTTATTTATGATATATGTTATCGATGAATGATATGTTTTATAGAATATTAATTGAATGTTGCGTGATTCTCTTGAATAACTATTAGTGATGTACGCAATACATGTTTAAGTGCTTTTCTGTAGACTCTAATGAATTATCTGATGTTTATTAATAACATAAGTAAATCTGCATGAACCCTAATTTAGGACTGCTCTATGATGCGCGTAAGTGGATAGAGTAACTGTTACAGGCCCGCAAAGACCAATCGTAGACCTTCACGAAGGTCTGAAGACTATTTTAACAGAGTTGCAGTAACGAGCCCTAAGGGTGTATTGATATGCGCGAAGGTAGATATGAGGTGCTAAAAGACATCACACTAGTCTCTGGACGTAGAAACTTGGTTCTTGCATCCCCCCATACTACTTCGGGTGAGATTACAGCTTGCTCTATGTAGGTTGTTGTCGAAAGGGCCAGTAGTGTAGGGTTTTGTTGGCTGGAGCAGCTAACTCTGAACCTGGGCCATGACCCCCTAAGCCAATAGTGCTAGAAACAAATTCTACTCCATTGTCACTTCTCAGGGCTTTCAATTTCTTCCAAGTCTCCTTTCAACCAATTCTTTGAATTCAACAAATTTTGAGAAAACTTCATCCTTCTTCCACATGAAGAAGATCCAACATTTCCTAGAGAAGTCATCAACAAAAATCACATAATACTCGTGTTTTGCTGTATCGGTTGTAGAAAATGCTCCACATACATCAGAGTGGACTCACTCCAAGATTTCTCCCGCTCTGCTATCTCAACCCTGGAAGGTTGAATTGACATATTTCCCCAATTTTCATCCCTTGTAGACACCATGTTGGTTAAGGGTGCATTTCGGGGGACCGATGTTAATTTGCTGCATGATTTTTAAGGTTCCATGGTGTAAGTGTCCCATGCATTTGTGCTAAAGTTCTCCAACATCTCAACTCTTCACTTTCTCTGCTTTTCTACTTAGTGCACCGCAAGCTTCCACCTCAAGTTTGTAGATATTCTTCACTCGAACTCCAATATTTTTCACTTCCCCGATAGCTACATGTCTAAGAAAAGCTTTCCCCTTATTGAAAACAACATCATAGCTTCTATCCTCCAATACAACTACAAATACCAAAATCTTCTTTAGCCCGGGTACATACATAATATCTTTCAGATGAAGATGGGAGTTCAACCCCCTCTTAAAGGTTACAATACCAATTCCTTTGGTATTGTACTTCCCATCATCCCCAAGTTCTATGTGCATTTGGAGATCCTTCTCCTCTGGCTAATGAAGAACTTCTTGAATCTTGCCATATGGACAAAGGCACCTCAATCTAGATACCACACACTCCCCATTACAGTGCTTGACATGCATGCAATCAGGGTGAAGTCTAATTCGCATTGTGAGGCAAGTGATTCAACTCCTACTGCTCTTGAAGGCTTCTTGTTAGACTTCTTTTGCGGACACTTTGTTGCATAGTGCCCATATTCATGTTAGTGAAAACATTTTAACTTGATTAGGTTCTTCTTGCCATTGTTCTAGCTGGAATCTAGCTTGCCTTGGGCCTTCTTTCCCTAGCATGCCAAGACAAAAATTTATTCCTCCTCATCTTTCGATGTTAGTCCATTTCTGGTGTTCCTTCAAATTTCTTCCTACACCAAATCAGATCAAAGCCTCTCCCAATTTTGAAAATTTTCCCTTCCATATACAAAGTCCTGGTAGTTGTGCTAAGATTTCGGAAGGCCTACAAGAACTTGGCTCGCTAGCTCAGTTGAGGGAACATTTTCCCCTACTCCTCCAAGTTCATATTGAACCTGAGTGAATTTGGAGAGGATGTGGAATAGTTTCATTCTTCTGCAACTGTATATTTCTAAGCTTGTCCCTCATTTCCAATTTCCTGGCATTACTGCCATTTTCGAATAACTCAGTGAGGGTCTTCCACATAGCATATGGAGTTTCTTTGCCATGTAAATTCGAGACTATGTGGTATATCACACCCTCCATGATGATCCTCCTAGATTTTATGGTATCCTTCTTCCACTAGGCTAATTACTGCACATTCGAGGCTGCTAGTTTCAGAATGTCAGTTTTGGTGTACTCCAACACTCCATTATCATCAAGTACCACTTATGTCATGTCCTTCCAAGCTATGAAATTTGAGGTTCCCTCCAAGGCATACTCCAATCTCAAAGTTTTGAAAGACATTTTCCCGCACGAAAGAAAACTGCTTCACTGAATATGCAAATCAAAATATCTGAGTGAGAATATCTATTGATTGGTTTCTAATGTGATTTCAACTTTGATACCAAGTAAAAATTAACAAAAAATTGCTACTACTGATGAATTCGAACTAAAAACAAGAGATTACAAATTTCACCTGCACAATGCTAAGCCCTGTACACTCAACTAATATACAATTGACAATTGCAATGTGCCTTTTCTTCCACTCCATCTAGACAATTCAAATTCCATGCATGTATGGGCTATTTTTAGCTAATTGACTAGTTGAACTAAGAGATTACGGAATTAACAATAGTTCTGCTACTCAACTGACTCAACTAGGGACTTGAATTTAGTTAACTGAGTCAAACTGAAAATAATTGAACTAGATCACTAATTTTTAGCAGTCACTACATGCATAATTCTACGTCTAGCCTATAACTTGAATTTATTGAGTAAAATAGTAGACAAAGCCATGTCACACAAGTTAGCTGCAATCCAAGTCATCCTGCTGATGTGGAAAATCAAATTACTAAATTTGACTAAAGCACAAGTCAAATTTAGACTTTCTTGCTACACTTTCTAAAATGCACTCCTCTCTGCTCATGATCTCACAACAATGCAACATCAATCTCCTTCCTAGTCCATCTGTGAGATCATGCACACTTCTACTCTTTGCACCATACCACAATTTGCTTGCATCAAAATATGAGGTGTATGTCTTCGATTGTGTGATCAAATTATAAGTCTCTAGAATGGGTATGTAGCCCATACTTCTAAAGTAATTTAGTATCACTCCCCATTCTTTCACATAATTGCTAGCAATTAAGTAGTTCAACTAACAAATCTAAAATATGGAAATTTAATTCAAGATGGGAATTCTATTTCTCCCTCACAACTTCCTTTCAACAATCTAAATCGATATTAGTTGCTTTATTCTTCATCTTTTACAATATATTAAATAAAATGCCATTATTACAATACATTAAATTTGGAAACTATCCATCCGGACCATCTCAATATTAAAAATCTTAATTACAAATTATAAAACTTGGGGATTTGAGACTTGAAAAAGTGTCTTGCACCTATTCATATAACACTTTTGTTGCTAGGCTCACCTTAGGCATCGAAGATACCCAATAAAAGCTTTCCCATGGAAAACTCTAAACATTCCCTAAGGCATCCCCCAATTTATTTATTTTTTAAATATGAGTTCAGACCTCAACCTTCGTTGAGAGATTAAGAGCCAAAGACTACGCAAAATAAACTTCTTATTAAACTTCTTATTCATCCCTAAGGTTCGATAGTGCCTCAAACCCTGAAAAATCGAATGGAGATGGCCCACGGTGCTCGGAGTGGGGAATCTCATATACCAGGGCAGGTTGAAGGATGAACGCATTTTTCATGAAATATTTCGACGTCCTTTAAACGCTTTCTATTTAATATATATTTATTTTAACATATCACATGTAAAGTCACCACTTATGACTTCAAATGTTGAGAAATGTCCAATCATTAATACCTCATAAAAAATGTAACCATTAATACCTAGAACAAGACTTTTAAAGTGCCAACTCATTAATACCTAGAATCACGAGGAATGTGTGTACATGACCACTATCAAAAGCGCCAACTCATCAATGTGGGATGCTTCAATGATCTGAGACACAAGCTTCATACACCCACATGCTTTTATGCACATGTTCCTTATTTTCGTTGTCCTTTTTCATTTTGGTTCTATTATTAGAATGGTTGCAATTTTTCACTTGGTATGAGGGATATCTTTTACTTATTCCCCATGGTATCTTTTACTTGGATCTATGTGGAGGAATGAAAGTTATCCTAATCACTAATGATAAGAAGCATTTAATTAGATCAAATGTAAATATTAATTTTTATAGGTTAGTATATTATTTGGTTCAGTTTAATATCTTTACATGTTGGGATTTTATGAATTTTTTTTCCCTCCTCCTCTACATGTTTTAGGCTTTTTCCAATACTTAGTTTCACTATATATTTCAAGGGAGCTTGTCCTTATTTATGCAATAATTATTTTTCTTTTTGACATGGGAAAAATAAAATTATAGTTTTATTAGTCTAACTTGGTGGTAATGCTATTTTTGTGATGATTCAACATTATCTTATTCTCAATCTCATTAGACCAAATTGATCATTCATTTTTAACTTATGCTAATGATTTTAACAATGTTGATATCTTGGAAGACATCCCCCTTCACCATTCCCTAATTGATCTAACAAAGAAATTGCATCTTTATTGTAACATCTTTCGAGCATTGAGTAGCTTTTACAAATGTTTGAAGAAATTATAAGAAGCATCTTATTTGCTCACAAAGGATTCTAGAAATGGTGGGTCTCTAAACCTTAATATCATAGATTCTCACTCATTGTGAAATGGAAGAAATACCTTAACCACTAGAGCTTAAGTCTTTGTTATAAAGGATAACAAACTATATCCCATCATTAAATTTAAGAGAGTTGGAGGGCCTTTAGAATAAGGATGGAATTTTAAAAAAGTGCTTCAAGGGGCATTGTCCAATTACATTCCCACAATACCAAAATGAGAAAGATCCATGCTAGATTTTAGGATTTGGGGATAAAGTATTTTTTTAGAGAATGGTCTTTGAAATTTTCTCCAAGGTATGAGGATGAGAAGGATGGGAGGTAAGTAACACCATTGGCCACTAGGAAGTGAAGGGTGAGAAAACATTTTGTTGAAAAGACCAATAACCATTCAACCTTGAAGTTAAATTTGTGTGTTAAGGGTTTTAAGGTGATTTAACTTAGGCTTACACTTTTTTTGAACAACTTTAAGATTTTATTGGGGAACTATGAAACCTTCCTAATGTATGTAACAACCCACAAGCCATATATATTTGAAACTAGTAACTCAACTTAGGGCCAATGCATCCAAATAACAGGGTGCCTACCTTTTTTACCAAGGTTATGATAGGATAATGTGGTCATTTTTCTCTAGATGACCGAAATTCCATTTATGATATTTGAACCCACACTGAGAGGAACTTACATTATCCATGTAACCACCAAAACTACTCTCCTTTGATTGACTTATGCCTACACTTTGACTTATAGGGAAGGTAGTATAGAGAAAGTGATCCACATTCTTATCTCTAAGGTCCATAATAACTAATTATTGAAGACTAAAAGTGTCATGCGGAAAGAGTTATTTTTGCTGACAAAACTAACCTCCCTAGGAGTCTAAGACTCTCTAGTGACAAACAAGAAAATTAAGAGCAATCCTTCTCTAAACATACATTATTCTATAAGAAACCAAGTGTTTTTCGATCCTACCTCAAGTCCAACGCTTGTTGCAGCAGTCCAGCCTCGTCGATCCAGATGAGCTCCTCCTTCACTTTGAAACCTGCATACACTAACAATCAAACGATTACATAACACCTGAATATTCCATAAAACAAAGCATATTCAACATATAGACCAAGGAGTATATGAAACAATTCATTAACAACAAATCATTGAGAAGAATGGACTTATTTGTATTAAGGAAACAAAAAAGAAACCATTACAACCTGAGCCTTGGTGTTGTGCAAGTTCCTCCCAGGGTCCAGCAAGAGTTTTCCTCTACTTTGACAAGCTCACCCACTTCCAAATGAAACAAGAAAGGATGGTAATCTCTCCTCACAAGCTTACAATGGAAGTCCTAATTCCAGCAGCATCTACCCTTTGGAATGTTCAGCTTTCAACCTCCCCTCCCTTGGCCCAATGCCTGTATTTATAGTGTTCTAGAGGAAGTTATTCAGTTCCAACATCAATGGGATACTCCCTCTTTTGGATGGGGTAGCTCCTCTCTTGATGGGATAAGTTCCTCTATCATAGGGATGCATGAACCATCTGGAGGCGCTCAATACACGTCAAACACTCTTCTAGAAGGCTCTTAGAAGTGACCACAAGTAACTTTTTAAAGATGAAACTCGCGCCTTTTGACCTTTACAGGGGTACGCACCCATCCTTTGGCTTACAGAGCGTACAAGTACGCAGGCACAGTGTGTTTGGAGTGCGTACACGAAGGCAAGGTAGAGAGAACCTGCGTACCCAGAGATAAACATGTTTTTAAGTGACTTTCTCTCTTTTGAAGTTTTGATATGAAGAGCAGAGGTATGGGGCTTGACAAAGAGGACAATATGGCTATTGATGGGGCCATATAACTGCAGATAGTCAAGGTGACAAAATTCAGTGTAACAGCCAATTGGTAGTGAACAAATGCTACAAAGAGAAGCAAGAAATATTGAGAAAGAGGCTGACTTGGAAACTTGTGGGCAGGTTTCCTCTTCCTATCAAAGGCAACTTGGAGCAGCTGCCTCATCTTCTACATCCCAGCAGCAAGCAGCCGGAACTGCCCAACAGGAATCAAGCAAGGATAAAGGCAAGCAGATGGAGCAGGAACAACCATCTCCTATGACAGAACAGCAAGCAAAAAAGGAGGTAGAACAGCAAGAAAAACAACAAAAAGAGGGGCAGCCTATACAGCAAGAACAAACAACTAAAGCCCAAACACCTACTAAGCAACAGGCTCAAGAGAATATGCCTCCTGGGCAAGAAAAGACAGTGGAGGCCTCAGTGCTACAAACCCCACAGAAAGATGAAAAGGGAAAGAAGAGGGATAGAGAGCAGGAGACTCCCCTCACCACATCCACAAATCAAGGGGAGAAAAGACAGAGATTGAATCCCCTCTCCGAGGAAGAAATGCCTATGGGGCAACCATTGGGCATGGGCCCACTGAGTATGGAGGCATCTGCCAGTTCCTTTCAGCAGGAACAAGAATGTACCCTTGGAGGAGAGGTTAGCTCCTCAAGTCAGAAAAGGAGAGCAGAGACAGGCATCAAGCAACAATTCATTGATATTAAAAGGAGAAATGATCCACTCAGGCTCCAAATCTACAACCAGTTGCTTAAGATGGCCCTTAACAATCAACAGAGGCTGATGTCAGCCTATGACATAACAGAAGGGAAAATGACCATGAGTCATTTCATGCCCACTATGCAGCAGCCACAGTCAGCTGCAGACTATATAAGGACCATCCTTGAGGTTCTTGCCAAGGACATCCACCCTATGGACCAAATAGAACTTCACAAGCAAACGGGTGAGATGGTCTATTCAACACTGGCAGATAAAACATTGTTGGCTAACATGTTGGAAAACAGCCTAAACAATACAGCTGCCCAACTTGAGTTGGAGAAGGCATCCTCTCAGGCCAAAGACAACAGGATCAGGTCTTTGGAGGATATAATCATAGAGCTTGGGCATGACCCAAAGGATCCAAAGGCTATACAAACGCTGCTGAAAATAAGAGATGCAGACCTGGCAGCTCTAAGAAAGAAAATAAAGCTCCCAGCAACCATTCACCCTCAAACAGAAGAGGTTGCCCAGCAAAGACAAGACCAGGAGGTAGCAACATTGCTGGTAGCATTGCACAAACAACTAGTAAAAAAAGAAGGGAAGTTGGAGGACACAGAGGCTGCACTGCAAACAACCCTACAGCAGAAAGAAGGAGGTCAAACTTCACAGCCCCCTCCAGAGGTCATAAACCTTGAGGAGCCCCCACAGACACTAGCACCAACCTCAGAGCAGGCTCCAAGCCTTGATATGCAGAAGTTGATGAGTGAAATCAAGGTCCTAGAAGCCCAGATGATAGAGCTGAATGGAGCTAAGGAGAATTTGGCTAAGCTGAATGAAAAATATGACAAATCCAAGCAAAAGGTGGCTGAGAAAGGGAGAGAAATAAAAGCTCTCAAGGAGAAGATAAAGGAGCTGGAGAAAGAGCTCACCCTTGACAAAGTGGTGGCTGAGGTCAAGACAGTTTTGTGGACCCACATTGGCCAATCAATAACGGATCAATGGAAATATATTGAGACTATCCATGAGAAAATGGAGCTCATAGGCAAAGCACATAAGGAAGTCCATAGAGCAAGGGCATCTCTAGGCAGTATGCCTGAGATAGCCAATAGAATGATCAATGTTCTTAATAATCAGACAGGTCCTCAGCTGGAAGCAATAGGAATCTCCAACAGAACTGAAACCATCCAGCTGATTAAGAGGGTCCTCACATTGAAAAGCCTAGTGAAGACATTGGATAGAAGGAGCCGGGACATGCAAACAAAAGTCAACAAATTCATGGACAAGTTTGCAGCATTACAGGGCAGAGGTCTTCCTAGCTTGTTGAACAGTGCAGGGAGACTGCTATCACATGAGATTTATGCAAAAAGGGTGAACACATTTGCCACCAATCAGATCAGTCAAGGATCAAGCACTTCAGAGGTAACAGGGCCAGCATCTAGGCAAAGTCTCTATGACAGAATAGAGAACTTATTTTTTATTATGAATGAGATCAGAAATTTGTTTGAAGTGCCTCCCAACTTCTACAAATTCAAAGAGGCAGATGAAACCTTAGATGCAATTTTGAGGCATCAATTGCCTACATAGGAGTGGTGGACCAAAATGATACAGTTGTTACTGTAAACAGGAGGTTTTCATCAAAGTTTTTTCATCGAAAAATATAAGTCATCATATTCAGAAAATATAATGCATACACTATGACTGGAAAAAGTGGAATGAGCCAACTCAGCAGGAAGATTTGGCCACTAAAAGAAACACCGACAGCTACAGGTAACAGGGCCGAGAAAGCTACAGCATGACAGAGTATAAAGACACATCATTCAACATTAGTGCAGAATGCTCAACCGACTCAGTGTCCTCCAAAGGTCAAGAAGAGCTTTGACAGAATTAAAGACTGTTTATTTTACATTTAGGGTAGCAATAACTTCCTTATCTGCTATTTTATAAAGTTGGTGAGCGTATTTAATCTATCAAATGACTCAGCGGTTGAGATATTTTGTAAAACTAATTGTATATATTCCCCCTCGCATAAGCTTGCAGGGGGTGGGGGTTGTTGTTGTTTTCTTGTGAAGAAAGGAGAACTCGGTTGTAATTTCTAAAAGGATGATATAAATAAAGCTTGGAGTTTACAGAAATTGGGTCCTACTGATGCATGCTGTGTTGGAACCATTGAATGCTATAGGATTCTAGTGCTATGGCTTAATATAGTAAGTGTTCTCTATCTCTGTTAATGTTTTGTTATTTGTTTAAACTCACATCTCTCATATGTTGTTCGAAATACTAGGAAGAAAGAAAAAGAATAGCTCAGGATTTGTCCATGGAGACACCCTGATCTCAATCTATCTTCACTATAAATGTTTTCTATGACTTCAGTGGTTTAATTGGAATTCTTAACTGCTCCAATAAACCCTGAATATTTCACAGTTACTATTTAGTAATTCATGTATGCTACTAAGTAGAAATTGTTGTTCAAATTGTTATCACATTGTCCGTAATTCCATTTCCCACTGTTTCACTCACTAATCAGAAATTTATATTAAGAATAGCCATCTAGCCTTGTAGTAAAACTTTCTCCATCACAGGCACCAGGACTATCTCATATTTCTGACTCCACATACCCAATGGATTAGTATCTTTCACACATTTCATGCCTTTCTCACAACAACAGTTCACAACCAAAGTCTGAAACAAAAAACTAAAACTTATAACTAGCCTAAAATCTTCACAAAACAGAGCCCAAACTTAAAGAGAGAGCCCTCTCTGATTATAGACAGGCTAGGATCTATAATCCAAAGCTTGGTTAGTGGTTACCCCAGCCGTATTCCCTTGGGAGTCATAGGGAACAACCTGGGTGTTAACAGTAACCTTTAGACTTTTCTCTATATATTAGATCTTTTAAAAGGTCTCTAACCTTATGTATATGATACGAGCAATGTTTGGTTACAATATATATATCTAAATATATATATATATATATATATATATATATATATATATATAGATGATATCAATGGAGTTTGGATAAAAAATATAAGAATAAGAATATGACACTCTCACTTGTGTGTTCAATCTTTCATTGGTTTAATAGTGGCGTGATAAAGGCTCACCGCCTACTTATTTAGGTTCTCAACTCACCACATATCACAACATTATAAGATTAAATTTTATATGCCTTATGTAAATTTTGAAATTTATCAACATTATTTTTATGGAAAATTATTATGTATGACGATATTATTATTTTTGGATGGATCTTTTGAATTTACCTTAGAATAATGATATTCATGAAATATCTTAATTCTCTAATCATGCATTTGAATTTTAGTTGCTTTTATTAAAGATGTTGATGATATTATTAGTATTATCTTGTTACTTCATATATGTGTTGAAAATTGTCAATGTTTCTTTTATGGAGAGTTATTATATATGATGATATTTCTATTTCATGAATGGATGTTTTCAATTTCCTTCAAATATATGTACAAACATTATTTTATCAATTTAAATTGTAATATCTTATCTAATGATATTTAGAAACTGTAATATATTTCAGTATGTAATTGAAATTATTATAATGAAGCCATAAAGGGGGTCATAAATGGAAGGAAAAGTACACTCTAAACAAGAAGCCGAATGTATATGTAATTGTGGATGCAAATCTGTAAGTAGAATTCGATTTTAAACTATGCATCAAGACAAGATGCAAACAAGGACATAAAAGGGTTTTAAACTAGAAGTAAAAAAGGTACAACACTAGAAACATAAGGGAACAAAATATGGCATAAAAAGGACATCGGACTGTGTGAAAACAAGGAGGAAAAAATCAACACCAAACTAGATGCAAAAAAGAAAAAGAAAAAACTAGAAAATATTGAATGCAAAAGTGGATGCCAAGTTGGGTGCTAAAAAGAAACAAAAAATGATGCAAATTTAGATGTCAAATGAGGATGAAAAGAATGATGTAAAATTGGGATGCAAAATTGAGCTAAAAAAAGGGTCAAATCAAGGACACCATATTGGATACCAAAAATGATGCATAACTAGATGCAAATTTAGACTCAAACGAAGGTGAAAAATGAGATGCAAATGTGGACACAAAATGAGGGAGAGAAAATGATGAAAATTTGGATGTTGAAAAGGATGCAAAATTAGACACCAAAAAGGATGAAAATTTGGATGCCAAAAATGGTGCAAAAATAGGCACAAAAACTGGCACAAAATAAGATGTAAAAATAGGTACAAAATAAGAAGAAAAAGCTGGCGTAATCTTAGATGCAAAAACTAGCAAAAACTAGATGCAAAAAAGGGCATTAAATTGCATGCAAAATATGGTGTAAATCTTGATGCAAATGATAGCACAAAAATGCAACCAAAAACTAGCACAAAATAGGAAGAAAAAATTGATGAACTAATAGATGCAAAAAATGGCGCAAAACTGGAAGCAAAGCCTGTCATAAAACTAGATGCAAAATCTGTTGTAAAAATGGATGCAAAATATGGTTTTAAAAAGGATGAAAAATTTGGTGCAAAAAGAGACTTTTTAAAAAATGTACAATAGAGCTAGGTTTAGTGCCAATCTACTCAGCCTAATTGGAGAAGAAATGCACTAAAATATGGTTCTAAATCTAGCGCATATTACCGCTTTCTGTTGTAGTGAAAATAAAAGAATTCTCAACTTAAAATCTGATAAATAGGTGTTAGTGCATTGGAAGGGTGATAACTAATGTTTTAACTTATAAGGCATTTCAAAACCTAAGAAAGGTGCAAACGCATTTGAAAAATTGTTTGTGATGCCATTATTTAGATAGTTAAATACTTAGACTTTAAAATATCTAAATTAAGTATCTAAAGATAAAAATTGAAATTAGATAAGAAAAACTTCTCAATGAATATTAATCATTGTGACTTACCAAGATTTCTTTATTAAAAAATTCAAAGAAAACTGAATAAATTGTGCTTAGTAATCATACTGCTACTATATACACTATGTAGAAATTTGCATAAATAAACCAATCAATTGTATTTCAAGTGGAGTCATTCCATTAGGTAAATTCCTAAAAGGAAGATATGTCATACATTAGTAAAAACGACAAGACGAAGTTGTACGAAACATGAAAACATTTATGTACATCTACTTTTACCAAATTTAAAGAAAGAAATTTGTATACAAGAATCTTCCTTTGGAATGAATTCTTCAAGTATAGTACAAAAGGATCAATGAAAAGGGGATGATTATCTTACATTACTTGAAGAGTATCCTGAAGGGAAGAAGAGTTTAGGCTTTTCAAGGATCTTGTAACTTCATATGTTGAAGCTTGTGGATAGAGAGTGTCGATATTAAAATTATATATTCTATGTTAACTAAAGCTAGTATGGTAACTATGAGACGTGCACTTATTCACATGATTGGATTGAACACTAATAAGGGGTAATACAAATTTTTCAAGATTAGTTTCCATAGGATTATTGAGATGTACATCAATGGAAACATGGTGATCCAATTCATCAATGTATGTAGAACTGTATTTATTAACATGAAGAACCCATAAGCGGGTCCAAGTCAAAGTCATTTTTTGACAAAGGTAACTCAAAGATATCATCATAAAAAATATAATCATATTTAGCCTCCTTTTCTTGAAAATGATATGGTTTATTTGAGTGAAAAGAATCAACAAAAGGGAACCATATTGTGGCTGAAAATGATTATATACGGTTAAATAATCCCTCTCACAAAAAATATAATCGTCAAAGAAATTTGAGCTAGTTGAAGGCAGGGTCTCATTTGAAATATCTATAGGATTATTGTTAGTCGTACTCTCATGTGTGAAGAGATCTATCTACAAGAATTAGTGACCAAAAAAGTATACCATGTAAAGTACATCCATATTATTTTCTTCATTGTGGAAGTGGCAAGCAGTTTGATTAGTGGGAGATATTTTGTAAAATGAATAGGAACTAGTACTGAATTTTCTTTCAAAGAAGTACTAACATAATGTTTATTAATGTGATCTTGAGGTGTAGTTATTCCTACTGAACTTGCTTAAGGCTAATCACAAGAATTATAAGATAAGTAATATATATCTTAAATTTACACAAGTGGATTTGAATTGTGATTTTCTCAAATTGGAGAATTTGTAGAGGAAACTCTAAGTGTTTGGGAGTTTAATATATTTTCTAATTCACTCAAGGGTTCAATAGGATTGCAAAAAGAATCAACACTACATTGTTCATCCTTGTTATATTTATTATGTTTACAAGAAGAAGAAACAAGAAATTAAAAAAACTGCAACAAATCCTATTCTGAAGGAAGATCTTCGAGACAAAATTAAAACAAAGATATTTAAATCTATCATAAAATTCTCCAATTGAATTATGTTCATTCACATAAAGAGTTCTTATTTCTAAGAACAAGTTATCGTAATCGTAACACTTATGAGATGAAAGAAAAATATTCATGAAATGTTCCCAATAATCTATATATTTATTTGTAAGTGCTTTATACCATCCTTGAATTTGTCTTTTGAATGTGAAAGAAAATGACTTTCATATCTCATTGTCGTTAGATATATTAGAAGACTTACATTTAATCATAAATTGTGCAACTAGATATACAACAGAAAATACATTTTATCTATCATACATTGGTTTGATCAAGGAAAACATTGGTTTCCTAAGAAAAAATTTGGTAGGATGAACTAAAATCATGACCCAAAGTATGATTCATAATTAGTAAAAATAAAATTCTGCATAGATAGTAATTTTTTCCCTCCTTCTAGCACCAATTATGTTGAAGCCTATAAATGTCCTCGTTGAAACACGAGAGGATATCACCAAGTCAAGGAATGAATTAGAACCTTATCTATTTGGTATGGTGATTATGACAAGTTCAATGGTTCTCTAGTTACACCTACCCTAAGACTAGCCTAAGGTTAATCTATCCTGAGCTACCTTAATATCCATCACTACCTATATACAATGCCTTGAGTTTGTTAGTGTATGATATTGATGATTATAATTAACTAACTCAAGGGAAAGGAATCATTTATTTTTTATTATTTTGAGGATGGTAATTCCTTCTCGTTGAATGAAATTAGGGCTCATTGTAGCTGCAACGATACTCTCTCCTACAAAGTAGACTTGAAATAATACAAAAATTAAAATGCAATACAATCCCTAATATGAAAAAGAAGAAGATAACCTATCTCGACAAGGAGAAGGAAAACCTAAATCCTGGCCAAGAGATAAAGGTGTATATCAAGGGGAGAGGACATTGATTATATTTAGGATTAATATAAATCAGTAAGTCATCAAAAGAATTCAATAATTTGCAGGTTATTCAAGAAAATAAACAATGAAAAAATTATGATAAATAGTTATCAAAATAATCCACTCATATACTTAAATAAAATCATTAAGATAAATTAAATCACTATAATGTTTATATTAAGAAAGATAAAAAGCTATTCAAACTTGACAAAAAATAAAGGAAGACAAGTTTATAGTAATCTGATAAAAATTTATCCATAAACTATAAACAAACCCCAATGAATTCATGGTCTTAGTCTATCTCAATCTACGGTAGTTAGCACAAGATAAATCACTTCAATAAGAGTGCTAAAATGTATTATCGGTATACAAATTGTTATATAATTTAAAATAAAGTTAGAGTAACATAAGAGCAACAACAACAAATAATAAAACAGTTACCATAGAGTAAAGAAAATTTAACTTATTATTATTTGCTCCAATGCCATATTTATGTATAGTCCTTCAAGGTCACTGACTCCTTCAGAACAATGATTAACAAAAGTTCATAGTCACTCTCTTATAAAGTCCAAACCCTAAACAATTCTACAAAAATTTCCCCTCATATGAAACCATGCAATAAATAAATGGAAAACTACAGTGTCCCCCATTTACATACTACAAATATTATATTAAAAACTAGAACTTATCTTAAGCCTTGCTAATATGTGTATCTCGAACGCCCTCCTCCCAACCCACTTACAAAATAAGAGGCTCTCGTTTATATAGATTACAAAGCACTCTCAGCCTCCTCTATTCTTTGTATTTTCCCAATGATTGCAATCGTTACTCCTGAGCATCAAGCAATGAACAAGGTTAAAATAACAACTGTTTTATTTCAATTAGGTCCTTCCATAAATTCATAAAATCCTTCCACATAAGAAGAAATTAATCATAAGTAATTAGTAAAACCATTTAAAACAAATGTATAAATGGTAAAAATGAGTGGGAGAATTTGATTATTTATGGTGTATTCCATGTAAGCTTGAAATATAAGAATTATTAGCTTATAAGGAGCAGGCATGACATGGCATAGTATGACATGGTAGGCTTGCAAATATATGATATATGGATTCCAAGAAGGATATGCCCACCTTACAATTTAATTAACGACTAGGTAAGTCAGAGGTTGGGAATTCAATCTATGAATCTAGAGGAGTTGGAACTATAACAAGTATAAAAATTCCCAACCATAAGAGGCTTATAAAATGATCATATTGGATGTGATTAGTCTTATTGTAAAGCCATGTAGGGGAATTTATGAACATGAGGTATTTTTTATTGCTATAGGAAACGTATATCACACATCAATGGGGAAGAAAACATTTTAAGTGTTTATATGTGTGGTATGCTTCTACATTTTCTGAGAAACATGGTGAGGGTGAGGGTGAAGTCAAAAGGTCGATGGTGATGACATTTGCATTATAGTTTTGGCCTTCATGTCGATATTTTATTTTCATTTTACCTTTTGGTGCTTGTGGGCAAAATTGATGGTAGACAACCCTATGACTCATATACAAGCTATGTGCTCTACGCCCACAAAATGCAGTCTTTACGTTCGATTTACAACTTCTCACCAAAATCTAGGCTTTAAGCCCCAAAACTTCCCTTGGGGGATCATGCGCCCAACAAGGCCCCAACACAAACATTGTGACTTGCTCTCAAGTCACTCTGTTGGTGCAGAGATCTTTGTGCGAAGACCTCCCAACTCTGCCTTGACTACTGCAAGGTCAGCAGCGTACTGAGTGGCTACCTGTTTTCCTTCTTGGACGCGTTGTTCAGAAACCATTGTAGATAAACTTCTTTCCTGAATCTGTTGTTGTGTTCCTTGCATCTGCGCAACCTTTGCTTCAATAGAGGTTGTAATGACGAATTCCTCATCAATCCATGGTTGTACTCCCACCTTGAAAACAACTTCCTTGTGTCGAGCATCATCCACATACTCCTTGAGCACTTTTTCCTGCTGCATCTGCACATGCCTTTATGTAAGGGAAACCATTTGTGTGGTCCCTTCTATCTTGTCATATTTTTGTTGTATCTTGCACGCCTCTGTTTCTAAGTGTTGTATGTTTGGGTCCTCCTATAGAGTGGTGAGAACCTTGAACGACTCTTCAAATAGCTTGGTGGAGTCTTTCACTACATTTTTTACCTCTACTATGGCCGCAGTAATAATGCTGGCATGTTGTTCCTTAACCTCTAGTGGCGTTGAAGGTTGCACCTTCAATTGTTGCTTGGCTACCTAAAGTTTGAGCTCCAACTGAACCTTGGCCATCTCTTACTTAGCCTCATGCACCTGCTGCTAGTTTCTAGATGCGCACCTCTGCTAGTTCCTCTGCTTCAATGGCTAGCTCAAGGATCATCTACCAGGCTTCCTCAATCACCTGCACAATTTGTCAGTTCTGTGCCACTACGATGTCGCTCTGTAGCCTCAACTATTTGATGTTGATGTGCTACTTGCCCATGATCGGAGCGTGTGACCCTCCCTAGCTCGCAGTTCTATAGTAACTTCATCCTACAAAACATAAAGCATCTCCCGAGGGAGCCCAACCATGTTTATCCCTATCCACTTTAATCCACTGACCACAGGCCTGTCGACCTCATTTTCTATCATGAGTGCTCCCTCTAGAAGTACTATGTTGTTCATTACGTGGACGATCAACATTTCCTCAGCCGCGACAATTCCTAGTGTGAGGTTGGTTGACACAATACCTACAACTCCTGTATCTGCACTTGGAGGACCCCCAACACCATCTATTGTTCCTCTGTAAACTGCTAGAGGACCTCCGAGGTGACGTCCCTCACTCTCTCCCCAATTTCATGGAGATCACCCTAAGTGATGGTGATCGAGTCAAAAGAAGTGTTTGAGGCCATCGACTTCTTCCACGGCCCCACCTGCTCTCTCAGGCGTTGTCGCTTTAGTTGTGTGGATGTTTTCTATGGGTCTATGCTACCTTCCTCTATTTCTATCTCATGTTTAGGCGAAGGCGACCTTTCTCCCTCATGCTCCTTCTTAGCTACCCTCTACTGCTCTTCTACTCCCTTTGTTGTGTCCCACACTTCTTACACCTTGGTTGTTGCTCCTTTGTTGCTTTTCGTCTCTGTCAGCTGTGCCATTCGTAGTTTTTCCTCCTCCTTCTTCCTCTTTGTAGCAGACTTCTCTACTTCCACCACAGAGCTGGCTGGAGTGCGCCACTCTGGTCTCCATGACTTAAGGACAACGAATATGACATCGTCTGTCACCAGATAAGATAGCTCCTTCCATGCCTTCTCGAGATCCTTTGTCACAGTAATGTACACATGATGAAAGTCTACCTTGAACTCCATGAAGCTCTATAAACTGTTATAAACCATAGGCGATAACCACGACTTACAGTTAATCCCCATTCTGATTTTCATCTCCATGAACACTTAGAATATTTTTTTGTCTCTGATTCTTTGTGCATCTCTGGTTACCTATAGTGAAGCATACTTCGCTGCCTTTGGAAGAACTTGTTATCCTTAGGAAATTCCCAAGCCACCAGCACTATGCATAATAGAGGCCATGCATAGTGGAAAGTCTTCCCCTGCTCTTGTGTCTCACGACAGTTCTTTAGGAACTCTCTACACAAGTAATCCACCAAGTTAAATTGGACCCCTTCTGTGCATTACACAGCAAGTCAACCATCAGTGCGGGCACCTCATCTCCACATCACCTCCACATAACCTTCCCAGCCAGTATCTATGTCTCAACTTTGACAGTTGTATTGTTGATGCTAGATATCGTGTACCCTCCTTTCTTCTTCTCTGACTTGAATTTCTCCTTGATGACCTCCGCGATGGCCAAATCATCACTTTTACCCTCCAAGATATTCGTTGCATCCTCCCCTTTGCAAGGGAGCTAGGTAATTCTATGAATCAAATGATCCGTGATGGGGATGGACTCCTCCAACCATAAACACCCATCATACACTAGGCAGAGCAGCTGCCTGATGACAAAAATAGTCCCTGGAGCACGATGGTAATGCGACACCCACAATAGGTTTAATAGTCTTGCCTTCTCTACACCTCATAACCATAACTCCTGATGGTGTGTTTTTCTTCTAGTGCATGAGTTGCTGGTGCCAAATGTGGGAATTTTTCATGATCTGTGAGATCCCAATCTTCTAATTTTAGTACTGGCACTCTCCCTAAGTGTGCTCCATTGAAAATGATGTCGCTAGGGAGTAGGGGAGTCTGCAGAGAGATTTGTCTGTCATTTAGGTCCTTGGGAACCCTTTCTTTTTCCTTCTGCAGAGGAATATACCTGAGAAACCTGGTCAGATGGTCTGCACCCTAGGTTTCTATCTCCATTTCTTTTCCCTTCTCCTCTACCAACATTTCTTCGAAGTCTTCCTCCTCATCAGCTTCCAAATTGATCACCTTCCCCTTTTCTTCCATGGTAAGTTTAGTTCTCAGTGAGCTTCTAGGGGACGTGCACCAGTACCATAGGCTGCTTGTATTTCTTGGGTCTCTACATGTGTTGTGATTTAGAGATTTATATGACTATCCCGACACTTTCTGAGGCTTCTCCTATGGTTATGGTCTGCACAGCCTCCTCAATGGTCACTGATCCAGTATCCACGGCTTCCTCAGGTGCTCCATCATTCTTATTAGAAGGTCCTGTGATTCTTTCGACAACGTTTCAAACACTGAGCTTGCTCTCAAAGCCTCAAAGTTCGAAAGTTCCATAAATAGTTGATAACGCAATATATTAGTTCTTAAAATGGAAAGTCTTTTTCGTTGGGCATCCATTTGTAATTTATAATGCATTTTGAATTTGAATTTGATTGTTCCCCCCACTTTCGATCCATTAATGCTCCCCTGGAAGCAAATTTTCCCAAATCTAGACCATAAATTTCACCTTAAATGCCTGTCGCCCGCTCCTATTTGGTGTCAAACCAAGCATCACATCGTTAATAATGACTCTAGCGGTCACTTCCTAGCCAACCTGTGTGGCAACACAACTACCCTCGCGTTATCGTGAACCTTGTAACACTTCTCTTTTACGTGCAGTCTTGACAGCATGCAGCTCCTCGGCATATTAGTTTATAGTTCCACGCCTCCTTTCATCTGCCTAGAGTGCTAAGATTGTGCTTCCTATGGGTAGTTAGATGGTCAGAACACCTGTATATGGCTCCAAACAACTACCATTGACTTTTCCTCGGAACAGTTCTCCATTTAACTTTACCAAATTCAGTGCGCCACCATCTATGATCTCCTTAATAACATATGGTCCCAACCAATGCATTTTGATCTTTCCTAGGAATTGATCAAACTTACTACTATATAGCAACAAAAAAATCATTCACATTCAAGGTGCGCAACTCATTATGTCGATTGTGCTAGGCCTTTTCTCCACTTTTGCACCTACTGGTGAAATCTAGCCAAAAATTGTTCTTCTTCAAGCTCTTCCAACTGCACGAGCCTCTCCTCCAAGGCTTCGTGATCCATCATACCTGCAAGAGTCATTATGCACAGACTAGGCACAATTTATTCCATAGGAATTATAGCTTCCACTCCATAGACAAGCTGGAAAGACGTCTGTACAGTTAGTTTCTTGCATGTCGTCCAATAAGCCCATAATATTGTGGGTACGCGTAGGTCCCAATCACTTTGTTGCGCATTACATACCTTCATCAGTACGTTGCACACCATTTTAAATGCTTCCGTGTGGATAACCTTTTACACAAATATCCTTCCTATGTAATGTATTTCCAACATTAAGAGCCATTTTCACATTTTCCCCCCAACACATACTTTTTGAACATATCTTTCAACGTGAAGTTTATATTTATCTACGCAGGCTATTCTCCATATGCCTGCATCCACTTGGCCAAACTTGTGCTTGGAGCATTTCATTCATTATACTTGACTGTCAATCACACTCTAGGCTTCCCAAATCATATGTTCATCATCCTTCTACATTCGCGTGAGTCATCAAAGCTCCTTTTGTGCGTACCCGACCACATTGCAAGTGTAGCGCGCAGTACCCAATCCAAGGCCTGCAATAGTTGCTTTTTTGGCACCTTCTTTTCAAATTTATTCAAGAATGTGCCTACCTCACTTAGGTCATCACAAATAGGTAGGTAACTTACTTCTTTCGATACGCAGCGCAACGACCTTGTCATCATATTACAATTAAGAATAGTTACCTCATGTAATAGATTTCACCATTGCTTTGTCTCCTCATCTGAATATGAAGTACACGATCTTTTTCGGTCCCATTTAATCTGTCCATTTGTAGTGGGATTCACCCAGTCCTGGTTTTGCACTAGGTCATGCTTGTGCTTCTGGCTTTAACGACATCGGTCCTCCTCCTACGAGGTAATTCGTGAAAACTGAGCAGTGGTCATTGTCATGACCTTGACCTTTGCATATTATTCACCACATCTCTTCGCGCACTTTTGGTCGAGTTGTCCTGTCCTGTTTCAGACTCTGCATCTCCAAGTATAAATTTTTCAGTTACGCGTGGATATGTTGAACTTCCAAGTTAGGATCTTGCATCGGGGTCTCATGCAACCTCACTATGATCTCTAAGGCCTCTATCTAAGTCGTTAATTTCTGCTATGACAATGCACTCTTCAAATGTGGTGTTAGTGATGATATAAACCATTCGCAATGTTGTCAATCTATTAGATTCATATTAGCTTCACGAATCATGCATTTTAGTCTCTAATCAAGCTCCCAAGGAGTCTCCCCTGGTAGCACCATGATCTCTTTCAATCCAATGACTGACTATGCTTCAGACTTTGGCCTACTAAATTCTCTATTTAACATTGCTTGGATATCTGCGATTCCACATTTTGATTATCATTGGAGTGCTTAAAATACCAGGTCGGCGCATGGTCATGTAGGGTGCTAACTAATGTCACCTTCTTTATGTTGTCATCTTTAACTCCTTGTGCTTCCCATACGGCTCTTACAGTGAACCAAAATTTGTCTGGATCCTCATTTCCCAATCCCTTGAACAAAGGGAACTTTATCGTGCTTGCCATATTAAATCACAGTGGCGGCAGAGGTGGTATGGGTGAAAATGGAGGTGATGGTGGTGAAGTTGGTGGAGGTGTGCATGGGGGTACTATTGGCAGAATATTTTTCCCTATCAAATGGAATGCACTTTATTGCAAGACCTTAACGATTTCTTCCTCATCCCTTCGTAGAGATGAAATCAAGGGGTTGGTTTTTGGTCCCTTATTTCCTCCATTCCTGTAAGTTTTTCCACTTCATGTAGCATTTAAAATCAAGGTAACTGCATCACCCTCTTTTTTCAAAATAGCATTTTAATCCAAGTATTCAAAGACTTTACGTGCCTACCTCGCAGTCCTCTAAGAAAGAATTGTTCTGCCTCATTGTAGCTAACTGGAAGTGTCAGCTACGAACTCAGTAATGAATCCTCCTATAATTCGATCGAGCCAATGATCAATGGTGCATACAATCTTATCCTCCACTGCTTCCAACCTATGCACTAACTCTGGGTTCCACACAATAGGACCATCAAGTTTCCACCTTCCCTGGCTATCAGCTAGCTTCATGATTGACTCGTATAGCTCAAGTGAAAGACATGAAGAATATTTCATGGATCTCTATGTATAGGTAGCATTCTAACCACTCTTCTTTTTTCAGTCGTGGGTTCATGTTCTCCTACACCGCGAACTCGTGAATTCTTCTACCCAACCATCCTTCAATTTCCTTCTTATTTGGATTCCAATGATATGACATCAGACATCTCCATACAGATTTTGGTCCCAGCAACGAAATAATTTGTTAGCTTGATGGGGCCTGACCCAGGTTCGAATTTAATTAGCCAAACAAATCCCTACACTAGACGCCCTTTGAGAATTAGCCCGTGGAGGGTGGACTGAAGTCTCACCTGAAGCAATATGGGGGATGTTGGAACCAAGTTTCCACACTCTTGAGATGTTTGAATGATCGATTTAGTCCAACTGTGCCTACCTTTGCGCAGGTAACCTCACACACTGTGCTGACATCCGAGACCTTCACGGTATGTTATAATCTCCTTCATGTAGCCTTAACCAAGGACTGATGTGCTTTCACTCTATTATGGCAGTGCTATGCGTTATTTCCCCAAACTATACCGCAGATCTTACTTATCTTCTTACTAAGGTTAGTTAACCTTGCATAAATAGATGTTTGATCTTGCATTCACTTATTCAACATATTCATACATGTTCGCACACCATGTAAATGGTAGAAATTTAATTTATATCCAATACATTCAATGCAGAAAACAATAAATATATACACAATAATGATATAAAACTTCTAATTATTAATGCTACAATGGTTACAGAGTCAACCTGCCTTGCGCGCTCAGCTACAGGGGTCCATACACTGAACTGTGGACTACTAGGCCTCTGCGCACTCAGCTGCAGAGCCTTCTCCTACTCTATGACTCAAGACTTGACTTTACACTGACGACTCAATTCTTCATCGTCAAACTTCCTATATTGATTCTTTTACAACTTGGAGCCTCACTTTACTTATACAATCCCATGGTCTGCAGACCATGGGTAGATCTCTATAGTCGACCATAGATTACAAAATTGAGGGTGAGCAACCCTATGATTCATCTACAAGCTACATCTTCTGTGCCCACAAAATATGGAGTATATACATTGGAGTTACAACTTCTAACCAAAAACTGGGCTTTAAGCCCTAAAACTTCCCCTGGGGGATCCCGCGCCCAACAAACCAAAGTTCTCATGAATGTGAAAATGAAACAATATGAGGATTATAATAAAATAGGAAAAGAGACAAACATAATGCCTAAAATGTAGGATATGCAAAAACAATTTAAATGGAAAATTTTAAGGGATGTTGTGGCCACAACAAGTTTAGAATAAGGATATAAAATGCTAGACCAAAAAATTAGGGCTCATCATTGAGTCCATTTAAGGGATGTTGTTGCCACAACAAGTTTAGAACAAGGATACAAAATGTTAGACTAGAAAAATAGGGCTAATCATTGAGTTATCATTCCTTTCTGAGAAATTCCCTGAGAATTCTAAGAAGGTTAGGGATTAGTAATGCCAAAAGAGGAGAAAATTGTCTTCTGTGTGACACATAGGATTGGGAAAGGTCGAGTTTGTTACCATGGAGCCAACTCCTTTATGACGAAGGGATGGAATTATTTCACTGGCTTCATAAGTCACCACAAATATACCTTCCCCTACCTTTAATGTCAATGAGTTGACGCAAAGGTCTGCATCCGAAGGTCTATCCCAGAAGGACATGGTTATACTCCCAGGTGCATAAAATTTTTTGTGAATGTATTGATGTAGTTATATTTATGGTTGTGAAGTAAGATCTTCCATTGCAATAAGATCAAATACACTAGAGTAAAATAGTAACCATATATCATATTAGGGATTAAGATTTCAATGGTTAGTAAAAATATTGTAATTTGTATGTTCAACGTTGTAATTTGTAATGTTCATCCATGAGTGGTTCTATTCATGCAAGAGCACACTCAATTGGTATCTCTCATTGCACTTCATTCGTGAGCAGGCTCTACATCTTTAGCACCACTCTCCCGACAAATCCATCTCTTGATCCTATGCTTGTTGACCTGCTGAAGAAGAAATATCTTCAGGGAAGCCCCAGCAACAACATCACGATCGTGTTCATGGATACTTATACGCTTGAAACTATTGACAATATTTACTATATGATACGTGGCAAGAAAGGTTTGCCCCTGCCATGGTTAGTATGTGAATGATCATTGAATTGATAGGAAATGATGGAGAAATTCGTCAGAAGTGCAGTGCCATCAATAGCTCATAGGTTGAGAAAGACGTAGCCCCCTGATGGGAAGCTAGTTGATTGGAATGGGATTTAATCCTCATCTCCTACGAATTCAATTTATGTGGTTTGTTTTGGGTGCCTTCCTTCTAATAATAATGTAATAGGAATAATAATAATAATAACATCGTCTTCATAACATATTTGTTTCCTCTATCATGAGGATGAGGATAATGATATATGAAGTGAAACAATTGTTATTCATGTATGATGTATCAGTATTGGTTAATAATAATTAAAATGTTCCATATTCAAGTGATTATTTAATCATATACTTGTTGTTTTCTCAAATATGAAATTTCATGTTTGAGTCATTCTTGTTTAGTTAGTAGGCAATATACTTTAAAATACACATTATTTTTAATAAATAATTTATATTTTAAAAAATGTTATTAAGAATAATCTAAATTTATTCTAATTTATATTTATTAGAAAATTTAGTTAAGGGCAAATTTTTAAAATAAGGAATTTTCTAATTATTTATGATATATATTTAAATGAAGATAAATTTACAATAATTTTATAAGTGTGGGAGAGGGGCATAAGTTAATTTTATATTTAATATGAAAAGAATCACAAAATATCCTTAATATAAAAAATATTGTTGAATAATATAAAATATACTCTAATAAAAACACAACATTAAGATATTACTATCAATATACTCTAATAAAAACAAAACATCATGATATATATATATATATATATCTATATAAGGTTTCTCTTTGCATAAAAGCATATGCATTAGATGGAATATTCCATGCACTTAAAAACCATCTATTTTGCTACACAAGAATTAAAGAACTATTATCCATTTTGGCATTGTAGCAACAATCTACTTCAACAAGTAAAGGCCTAGTTCAAGTAAGATGACATGGATTTTACTATATTTTAATAATGGAAAGCTAATTCTTGGGATGCTCCTAACCTCTATATTAAGAGAATTCCCTTTAGAAATGTGATGTTTAATCTCCATTGCATTTCACATAAAGTATCATTCGTATCTCTGTGAGAAAAAGACATGGCTTTTATCAACCAAACACACAAACGAAGTGTGATGCATATAAAAAATTTTATCTTCATTGTATTCTTATAGGTTTCTTGAACTTACATGGTCATATGGAAAGCACCCAAAATGTCAATGTTGCATTGTCAATCAAAGCAATCTTTACCACTAAAAGTTTGACACTATTGGTCTATCACATATAAAACAATAGTCTTTACATAAAAAAGAAAAAGAAGAAGTATTGATTGTTTTGATGTACTCATCTTGTCTCATTTTCGTTTAATGGCTTTATAACAAGGTGAATCAATTAAATTTATTATCTAAATTTGTGTTATATCTTTGTTTTTATTTAACATGCATGTTCACTAATAATTGTGTGGCATTATTATGCTAGATCTATATTAGAAAATAGTTATACCAAAAATTTTGCAGTGTAAAATTTCTCAAGAGAATTTATTAATTCAATATTAAATAGTTTTCTCAAAATATTTATCAAAATTTATGGTTTAAATATAGACAAAATCTTTTATTTCCTATAAATTGACTATATTAAAATACATGATTTTGGATGTTTGACATTGAAATGATATACACTAGTCTCTGTGAAAAATTGTGAAACAATCGACATCTTGATATGACAAGAAAAATAATTAGTTTTCTTTGAGTCATAAGGGTCTGAGATGAAAAAAATTATTATTTATTAAGCTTTCTAATCCCCTCATAATTATTCTCATCGATTCGACCCACTTGAACTTTTTAGTTTAATTTCTTGTTCTCATTTAATTTTAGATATTATGCATAGGGATTATTTTTTGGTGACCAAGGTTCCAAAGAAACTCTCTAACACTAAATTATCCATTACGAAGGATTTTTCTTCGTTAATTTTTTACTTAAATATGTACTTTACTTGTTCTGAATAGATAGATAAAGTAATGGCTACTTCTAATTTCATATTTTTCGATGAAATATAAAGGATTTACTACTTATATCATGGTATTTTCTTGAAATATAAAATATTGGATATTTGAAGGTGCTTTGGTTTCCTCTTCATTTAATTTGTGATATTTTGTTAGCTTGGATTATTCAAGAGGAAATGTCTTTATGAACTTTTTCTATTATTTAATTTTTAATATATTATATATAGCTTTCTTAAAAGGGGAATTAGATAATAAAACATCTACTCTCTTATATTCTAAGAGGCCTTACTCTATTGTACTCGTATGACTCTTTTTATAGAAATAACGTAAGAAGTGGATGTACAATGTGGGAATTAGATAATAAAAACATCTATTCTCTTATATTCATGAGGTATTACTATATTTTACTCGTATGAATCTTTTTATAAAAATAAAGTAAGAAGTGGATGTAAAATGTGGGAATTAGATAATAAAAACATCTACTCTCTTATATTCAAGAGGTCTTACTATATTGTACTCCTATGACTCTTTTTATAGAAATAATGTAAGAAGTGGGTGTACAATGTGTATGCGTCAATTTTTTTTATGGTTATCTACATGGATCATACATTGTGTCAAATAAGTAGCACAATGGAAGACGTTTCTCATTTTGAAGGAAAGAATGGGTGGATTTTATTCCATGATTCTTGTTTTTATCATTTTTATAATGTAGGGTGTTTGGATCATAGTATTGTAATTTTTCGTCAAAAACAATTATGGTTATATTTTAATCTAGGGTAAATGAATTAGCATTATTACATATAAGACTAAATAGTGATGACATAGTCTCACAGTATGGCCTATATTTCCACAAATGCCAAGAAATATGTCATTTTTTTGTTTTGGTGCTCATGTTCATAAAAATTTTGACTATAATTCATAATTGCGACGTATGATTAAGTCGTCACAATTGTGACGATAGAATTTGTTTGTCGCAATTACGACGAACTATGTTTGGTGTCTCAAGATTCTATCTAATCTAAAATTATAATTTCAAAAAATTACTTTACTAAATCACATTAAAAAAAAAAAACATAAAATTCAAAATAAATAGATCTTTTAAAGTTGAAATTTTGATATACGATACTTGGCATTGTGGTTGGATGCCACGAAATACAATAGTTACTATTGGTAGACAGGATTTTCAGCAGAGGTTTTCATCTTTGCTACCATAGTAGAGGTAAATCACTTGCATCTTACTAATATGATTTCTTAAATACAATGTTTCAGTTTTTTTTCTTTTCCTTACCTATTCATTTCAATTTACAGTCCTCCTTACTCATTTTTTTTCCATTATTGAACACATGTACTCACAAATTCTTGTGTGGGTTTTTTTATGTGCTCCATATTGATTTATAATCCCAGGGTTTTGATATTTAAGCTGCCAAGTTGAGGTAATTTCCTAATTACCCTAACATGTTTTAATGTTCATTAGAAAATTTACTCTACAGATCTTATTCTAACTTAAGCCTCATCATTGGGTTGCAAATAATAAGAGAAGCCTATTGTGGTTCCTTCCTTGCTTATGCAGTGACAATAGGACTTGATAAGTAATTTTTCTTTCCTCCTTATGGTTAATGTGGTGATACACTTATTTAAGCCTCTCGTCATATGGGATTTGTCAAGTCTTCTTCCCTTCATCTTCTTAATTTCATTGTTTGATTTGTATTCACTTTTTAATATTTAGGAAGAGATCAACATTGTAAAGCTTTAGTGATACGAATTTTCACTATTATTCCTTAAAAGTAGCTCTCAGAAGAGATGGACTATTTGATGCATTTTTTTGCTATGTTTTTTCTTTGGTTTTTTTGAGCTCAACCTTTATGGTAGCGCCCACACCAACACCTTCCCTCAAAGTAGCAACACTCAAGTCATCATCAATTTAATCCTTGACAACACCATCAACAATATGTCCTCATCCTGTGATTGCCCTAGATCTTTCTTCTCTGATATCCCCTCCTCCTAAAGTCACCACCACATCAAACTCAGCCTCATCTCCCATAGATCCAACTCTAGGATCTAGCCACTTTTCTTACAATTCCCTACCTGATCCTATCATCATCATTTTGATTAGTGTTTAATTGACCTCAAAGTATTCACATACAATTATTAAGTATTATTTGTATATACCTACACTTGTGAATCTATAAATTTATTTTACTGATATGACTTTATTATTTGTTATTATTCAATTCTCAAGGTGTCTTCTAAAATTTCCTTTTGGATGAGATATTGTATTCTCCAATTTATTTCTAAATTAAATATTCATATTTGAACTCCCAAGGTGACTTCTGAATTTTACTTTTGGATAAGATATGGTCTTCTCTAATCTATTTATAAATTAAATAACCATATTTCAATTCCCATGGTCTTCCAATTTGTCTTTTCCAATTTAATTATAAATTAAATAATAGTATTCCATTCTCAAGGTGTTTTCTCAAATTTATTTTGGTATAAGATATGGAAAGGAAATTTAAGGTTGTTAAATTGAAAGGATGGGGGGTAGTAATGGAATTAATGGTAAGTGGTTAAGGTGGATGAGAGAAATAGACATAAAGGGAATGAGGATGACAGCAAAAGGGGTAAACCCTTTTTCCTTCTTTTTTTATTAGAGAATTGTTTTATGGGAGGAGGAATGTGGAGAAGGAGAAGGGGGGAATGGAAAGAAAAATTATAGAACACAAACTTGGATCTATTGGATAGTGTTGGTTTTAACTTAGACACACTGCAATTGGTAGGGCTTGGGCTCGAAGAGCTTGGGAACTTGTGGAGGTTGCTTGGGCAAGGAAATTCTTCCTAGCTGGCTCGGAGGTAAGTTCAATCGGGCAACCCAGTAGAAGCATCCCAATAGAGTTAGAAGCATCCCAATCAAGCCACTAGAACAAATATTCTTCCATTGTTTTTTTATTTATGTAAATTGTTAGAAATAAATTTTCTTGCATGTTAAATATGTTTTAAATCATATTTTAGTTGTGCATTATTATCAAGAAAATTTAGAGTTATAAACAGGTTATTTTCTTCTTATTAGAACTAAATTAAAGGATATATTTGGTTTAGTTATAATACCTAGGTTATATCCCCACATGGCTCATGGCTTAGCCACCACTTCACAAAACAATGCTAAAAATAGAGTTGTCCCTGTCACTAGTTTTTAGAATATGGCTATCTTTGGAGCTATTTAGTTTGTAGCAGACATCTTCCTCTATGATGTATCTAGCATTGTTTTCATCCACATTGATTGGATTAGATAGATGATATGATTGTTTCTCTCTCACTTTTTTTTTTTTTTTTTTTTTTTTTTTTCTTCTGTGATTTCACTCTCGAACTATCAGGACAGAGTGGATGCCTACCATATTCATTAGATATTCGTTATTTTATAATTACTTCATTTTATATGTAGAATAAGTATGATTTATTTCATCCTGGAGGGAATTCTATTGGTGAATTGTATTTGAAACATCAAATGTTGACTCATAATCACCGATACATTGCATTTTAGACAGTTGGTCAATCCGATCAAATCTTTTAGTAACACATGATTGAATGATACTAGAGAAATTTATGTGAGGTATTTATTATTTACATGGTATGAAATGAACCTTATATTCTTTATATTACATGAATATGATACAAGTATATAAATCTTGCACCTTAATCAAATAAGCACAACATTTATTCTAATGGTTTTAAGTTGTTAATGCCTTTGAATACCTACAATGCTCTTCTTTTAATTCTTCCTGAATGTTATCATTACAAGTCTGAAGTTATCACCTATATCATAGCCAATGAAACTAAATGTCGTTTCGATATATATTCATTTGAGGAAAGTAGCTTAGTGATGGTCTCCCAAAACCTTTTAGAACCACAATAATGAGAGAAAAAGAGATACCTCTAGCAGCAAATTTTCTATCATTCCTATGGGAAGAAGTTGTGAATACCAAAACTAGTGAGGGATGTCTAAAAAAATGCTTAACAAATTTACATATCATTGTGATACAATAAATATGGCATACCCTATCTTAGAACTTTTCTCAAAAGAGTTGAATAAAAATACATGTGTTTTTGCTGTGTGATAGTACCCTAAACCCCTGAGTGAAACATAACTAAAGTTGAGATATATTTGGAATGTGAGGAATATTGTGGTATCCACATGTGCATGAAAATTTATCCCAAAAAGAGAAGAAGAAGAGATGTCATTTTTAGCAGCATCCCAATTATAAATTTTGGTAAAATGAGATAAATATGATAGTGTTGGAACATTTTCTAGAAAAAGAGTTGTGTAAGTAGGTCGAATGAATTGAAAATAAAATTATAAAAGGCATGTAAATAATGTACTAATTATTTTTTATAAGTAATGTAAATAACTATTAATATATATTATTTTCACTCTTTTTTGTTTTTCAAGTTCTCTATGATCCTCAGATTTGACCTCTGGCTTGAGGAGTCGTGCCCGAGGGACATCTAATCTGTCAAAGTCACCTAAGGATCACACCTAGCTTCGGCCACACAGACCTTAGCTGACTGGAATTTTTAGCATGCCTCCTCCCCCTAGCACAAGGTACAACCACCCCCATGAGGTTTGATCATGGGTCGCCTTGCTAATGAGGCTCATCCTCAACCAATTATGCTAGTGAAACTTAACATATATTGTTATCACTCTTATTAAATAGTTTGATTTTATTTTATTTACTAAAAATGAAATTTTATCTTACTAATATTAATTTATATTATACATATGTTATGTACAATTTAATTTAAAAAGAAAATATAGATTGTTTTCATCTACTCATCTTTATCTCACTTTCATTTGGCTTTATGTCAATTCAACTTATTATATAAATTTGTGTTACATCTTTATTTCTATTTCACATGCGTGTTCACTAATAATTCTTTGACATAATTATGCTAGATCTATATTAGAAAATAGTCGTACCAAAAGTTTTGTAGTATAAAATTTCTCTAGAAAATTTATTAGTTCAATATTCAATAGTTTTCACAAAATATTTATCAAAATTTATGGTTTAAATATAAATAAAATCTTGCATTTCCTATAAATTCATTATATTAAAATATATGGTTCTGGATGTTTGAGACTTGAAATGATCTACACTTGTCTTTTTGAAAAAATTGTCATCTTAATAGGACAAGAAAATAACTAGTCTTCCTTTAGTCGAAAGGATGTGAGATGAAAATATTCATTATTTATTAAGCTTTTTAATCCCCATGAAAACTATTCTCATTTGGAAAATTGAACTTTTTAGTTTAATTTCTTCTTCTAATTTATTGTTAGTCGTTATGCATGGATTATGTTTTGGTGACCCAGGTTCCATTACAAAGGAAAACATTCTTGCTTCTTTTATTTTTAACTTCCATATTTTTTTATGTACATTAATTGTTCTAGATATATAGATAAAGTAATGGGTACTTCTAATTTCGCCTTTTTCGATGAAATGTAAAGGATTTACTACTTATAACATGGTATTTTTCTTGAAATATAAAATATTGGATATTTGAAGGTGCTTTGGATTCCTCTTCATTTAATTTGTGATATTTTGTTAGCTTGGACTATTGAAGAGGAAATACCTTTACGAACTTTTTTCTATTATTTAATTTAGATAATAAAAATATCTACTCTCTTATATTCAAGAGGTCTTACAATATTGTAGTCCTATGACTTCATGACTTTTTTTTATAGAACTAAAGTAAGAAGTGGGTGTACAATGTGTATGTGTCAAATGTTTTTCGTCGTTATCTACATGCATTGTACATTGCGTCAACTGACTGGTTGAGAGGAAGACCTATTTTATTTTGAAGTAAAGAATGGGTGGTTTTTATTACATGGTTTTCATTCAATGTGTCAACGGAGTAATTGAGTGGAAGACCTCTTGAATTTTGGAGGAAAGAATGGGTGTTTTTTATTATATGGTTTTTCTTTTTAACATTTTTTTGGTGTACAATGGTTTGGACTATATTATTGTAATTTTTGACAGAGAATTATGATTATATTTTAATTTAGGCTAAATGGATTGGTACTACTACATATAAGACTAAATAGTGATGATATATTCTAATGATATGACCCATATTGTCACAAAGGCTAAGAAATATGTCATTCTTTTTTTGTTTTGGTGCTCATGTTTATCATAATTTCGACTGAGTCATAATTGTTACGTATGATTAAGTCATCATAATCATGATGATAGAAGTGTTTTGTCGCAATTGTGATACACTATGTTTGGTGTCACAATATTTCATATAATCTAAAATTATAATTTCAAAAAATTACTTTATAAAATCACATTGAGAACAACTTAAAAAAAAAAAAAAAAAACCTCAAAATTCAAAATAAATAGATATTTTAAAGTGCAAAATTTGATATACAATATTTGCAATTGTGGTTAGATGCCACGAAATCCATTCCATTTAATGATCGCATCATTTGAGGATATTTTTGGATTGTAACCCTATATCTAATGTTGAGGAGTGATTAGGTTTAATTAAAACATTGAAGTTTGATTGTCAACCACATTTCATTTTTCAAATTGGTTTACAGGGCAAGGACACCACACTACAATTCTCCAATATCTCTCAACCCTTTTGAGGCCCTATATTTTTGTTTATGTATGTAGATACTATTGGTAGATAGGATTGTGACCAAAGGTTTTCGTCTTTACTACCATAGTAAAGGTAAATCACTTGCATATTACTAATATGGTTGCTTAAATACAATCTTTTAGTTTTTTTTGTTTTCCTAACCTATTCATTTAAAAATACAGTTCTCCTTACTATTTTTATCTTGATTATTGCACACACATACTCATAAATTCTTGTGTGGATTTTTTTATGTGCTCCATCTTGATTTATAATCCTAGGGTTTTGATATTTAAGCTGCCAAGGTGAGGGGATTTCCTAATTACCTTGACATGTTCTTATGTTCATTAGAAAATTTACTCTATAGGTCTTGTTCTTACTTAATCCTCGTAATTGAGTTGTATAGAATAAGAAAAGGCTATTGTGGTTCCTTGCTTGCTTACGCAAGTTACTACAAAACTTGCTCAGTAATTGTTTTCTTCCTCATGGTCATTGTGGTGATACCCTTATTTAAGCCTCTCGTCATATGGGATTTATCAACTCTTCTTCCCTTCATCTTATAAGTCTCATTGGTTGATTTTTCTTCACATTTTCATATTTAGGAAGATATCGACATTGTAAAGTTTCAGTGACACGAATTTTCTCTGTTCTTCCACAACAACAACTCTTAGAAGAGATGGCCTATTTGATGCACTTTTTTATATGTTTTTGCTTTGATATTGTTGAGCTCAACCATTATGGTAGTGACCACACCCACTGTTGGCTTATGGCATCTTGACCGATGTTCAGACTTATATAGCCAAACAAATCCCTACACTACCAACCCTTTTGACATCAACCCGCAGAGCACAGGCTAAAGTCTCAGTTGAGGCAATATGGGGGGATGTTAGAACCAAGTTTCCGCACCCTTGAGATGTTTATGATGTTAGTTTAGTCAAACTATGTCTACCTTCCCACAGGTCTCTTTGTGCACTATTCCACCATCGGTACCTTCACAATATGTTACAATCATCTTTCGTACAACCCTAACCAAGGGCTGAGATGCTTTCACACTGTTATGGCAACGAACTACACTATTTCCCCAAACTACACCATGTATCTTACTTATCTTATTAACAGATCTTATTTAACTTTGCGTAAACAAATATTCTATCTTGCATTCACTCAATCAATATAATTATACACATTCGTGCATCATATGTATTAGAAATAAATTTCATAACCAAGATAACAGATGCATAAAATCGAAAAGAAATACACATAAATCATAGGAAACTTCTCTTTATTAATACTTCCAACTATTACAGACTCAACATGCTCTGTACACTTAGCTACAGGGGTTCACGCACTCGGCTGTGGACTACTAAGACTCTACACACTCAATTGTAGAGCCTTCTCCTACTCTATGACCCAAAACTAGACTTCACAATTCAGGTCTATCGCAAACATCATATGTTCTTCATTTTTATTACATTGTCAAACTACTTAGAGCCTCGCTCTATTTATACAATCCCATGGTCTGCATACCATGGGTAGATCTATACAGTCAATATTACAATAAAAATATTAAGGGAAAGAAACCCTATGACTCTTTAACAAACTACATGCTCCACACCCATGAAATGCAAAGTGTTTACATTGGAATTACAATTTTTTACCAAAATCTGGGCTCCAAGCCCCAAAACTTCCCTTGGGGGATCCTGCCCCAAACAATACCCCAACACAAACATCATGAATCACCCTCAAGTCACTCTGTCGGTACAGAGATCTTTGCGCGAAGACCTCCCAAGTCTAACTGGATTTCTACAAGTTCGGTAATGCACTAAACGAGTGCCTGTTGTACATCATCTATGTGTTGTTCAGTGACCGTTGTGGCTGAACTGTTGCCCTGAATCATCTCCTATGTTGCTTGCAACTTTGTGAGATTTTATTCAATGGATGCTGTAATGGTATAATCCTCATCGATCCACAGTTGTAGGTACGCCTTCAAAACTACTTCCTTATACTAAGAAACATCCACCTCCTCCTTGAGCGCTTTAGCTTGCTGTATCCTCATGAGCCTCTATGTAAGGGAAACCACTTAGACACTCCCTTTTAATTCATCATATCTCTATTGTAGCTTGTCCACCTCGGTCTCCAAGCGCTCTATGTTTGTGTCCTACTATAGAGTGGTGAGAACCTCGAATGACTACTCAAACAGGTTTGTGTAGTATGTCACTACACTATTAACCGCCGACATCATTGTTGTGGTCGGGGTGGTGCGTTGTTCCTTAAATTCCGATGGAGTTGAAGGCTACACCTTCAACTATAGTTTTGTTATATAAAATTTCAGATCCAGCTAAACCCTAGCCATTTCCTCTCTTGCGTCACACACACTACTGCTAAACTATGTATGCGTGCCTCCACCAATTCCTCTGCTAGTATGACCAACTCTAGGACCATCTAGAAGGTTTCCTCCACTACCTGCACTAAATATTTGTTCTGTGCCACTACCTCATCATGTTGCAGGCTCAACTGGTCAATGTTGATGCGATGCTTGCCCATTACTTGTATTGTGTGGCTCTCCTTGCCCCAAAGCTTTGGAGTGACTCAATCCTGCAAAGTATAGAGAATCTCCCGACGGAGCACAACCATGTTTAATCTGATCCTTTCAACTAGTTGGACATAGGCCTGTCGACCTCATTTTCTGTAATGACTGCTCCATTTGACAACATTTTTCTTTTGGTCATCTAGGCGCACAACGTTTCCTCAGCCACGAACATGCCTACTACAAGGTTGGTTGACATAGTGCTAACCTGTGGAGTGTGCACCTGCAACTCCTCTATCTACATCTTGTATTCTCCTCAAACTGTTGGAGGGCCTACACAGTGACATCCCTCATTCTCTCACCAATATCATTTGCATCCTCCTCAGTGAGGGTGATCAGTTCGAACAAAGTCTTTCAGGCCTTTGTCTTCTTTCAGGGCCCTACCTGCTCTCTTGGGTGCAGACATTTTAGCTGGGTCGTAGTTGTCTGCAGGTCCATGCCACTTTTTTTTGTATCGGCCTCTGGCTCGGACGAAGGTGATTTATTTCCTTCATGCTCTGCTTCTTCTGCTCCTCTACCAACTTTGTAGCATCGCACACTGGCTGGGCCTTAGCAGCTACTTCTTCCTTCTTGTATTTTTCGCTAGCTGTGCCATTTATAGTTTCACCTCTTCCTTCTTCCGTTGTGTGGCCAACTTCTCTGCTTCCAATGTGGAGCCAGCTGGGGTGCACCACTCAGGTGACCAAGACTCGAGGATTGTGAAGACGACATCGTTGGTTTCCAAATAGGGTAACTCACGCCACTTCTTCATAGGGTCCTTCCACGCCCTGATGAAGACATGGTGGAAGTCTGCTTTGAACTCCAAGAAGCTCTACAGACTATTGTAAACCATGGGCAATAACTGCAGCGTGCAATTAATCCCCATTCTGGTATTCATCTCCATGAGCACCCAAAATATTTTACTTTCCCTTGTCCTTTGTGCATCCTTCGTTGCCCACAGCGAAGTGTACTTCGTTGCCTCTAGAAGGTCATGCATGGTCATTGGGAACTGGCTATCTTCAAGCAATTCCCATGCCACCAGTACTATTGAAAATAGAAGCCATGCATAGTTAAAGGTTTTTCCCTACTCCTATGCTTCGCAGTAGTTCTCAAGGAAGTCACCACATAGATAGTTTGCCTAGTTAAACTAAACCCCTTATGCATATTATGCTGCTAACACAACCACCAATGACGACACCTCATCCGCGTAGCACTTCCGCATCACCTTCCTTGCTAATATCTATGTTGTGACCTTCACAGTAGGGTTGTTGATGCTAGAACTGGCATACCCTTACTTCTTCTTCTCCAGTTTAAATTTCTTTTTCATGGCCTCTATGATGGCCAAATCATCACTCTTTCCTTTTGAAATGTGCACTAGGTATTCCACTGTGCAACGGAGCCAAGTAATCCTATGAATCAAATGGCCTGAGAAGGGGATGGGCTCCTATAGCCATAATCACCCATCATGCACCAAGCAGAACAACAACCTAATCACAAAAATGGTCACTGGGGTGTGGTGGTAATGCAAAAGCAAGAGCAAGTTTAGCAACCTTGCTTTCAGAACACCTTTGAGCCATTCGCGAGGCTCCAACTCTATCGTTCTAGTTGATGCGTTTATATTCTGGTGCATTAGCTACACGGTCACAACATGTGGGAAGTTCTCATGGTCTACGAGGTCTCAGTCTTCAAATTTCAACATGGTCACCCATCCAGTGTGCTCCTTCAAAATTAATGTTGTTAGGGAGTAGCGGAGTTTGCAGAGAGGTCTTTCTCTCATCTATATCGTTGGACACCTTTGCTTTACCCCTTCCATGAAGGAACATATGCAGATAGTTTTGTGAGAGGGTCCTCAACCAAGATTTGTTTGAACTTTTCTTCCTCATCGACTTCCAAATTGATAGGCTTCCCCTTTTCTTCCATGTTGAGCTTAGTCCTTAGTGGATTTCTAGGTGATATGTGCACCAGTACCATGCCCTTATTGTCTTTCTTGGGTCTCAACGTGTGCGGTGAGTTAGGGATTTCAGCAACTATCCTGGCACTCTCTAGGGCTTCTACTTCCATAGTTTCTTGAATGACTTCCTCAGTGGTCATTACTCCAGTATCCATGGCTTCCTCTAGTGCTACCATAGTGCGATTCCACAATTCTCTCAACATCTCAAGTAATTTCTCAAGCAATGAATTCGCCTTCAGAAAATTGAACAAGTCTTGGTTCATGAATATATATGCATGCAACAACTTAGTCCTCAAATTGCCAATTGTTGTTTGATGTACAACCCTTTGTAATTTATAGCGCCTTTTGAATTTGAACTCGACCACTACCCCCACATTTGGTCCATTAATGCTCGATTGACAACAGATTTTCAAGAATCTAACCCATAAAGTTTGCCTTAAATGCCTACCACCCAGTCCATTTGGTCTCGAACCAAGCATCACATCGTGAATAGTGACTGCAACAGTCACTTTCCAGCCAACTCTTGTGGCAGTGTAGCCACCCTCGCGCTGTCGCGAACCCTATGACACTTCGCTACTGCCCACAGTCCTAACATCACATAGTCCCCGGGCATAGTAGTTTATCGTCTTGTGCCTTCTTTCAGCTGCCTAGACCACTAATACTATGCTTATGTCAGCTATTCAGGTGGGTGGGCCACCTATGTATGGCTTTAAATGACTTCCATTCACTTTTCCTACAAAGGGCTCTCCGTGTAACTTGACCAACTATATTGTGCCTCCATCTATAATCTCCTTAATAACATGTGGCCCTAACCAATGCATTCTAAATTTCCCTGGGAATTTATCAAACTTACTATCATAAAACAACATTAGATCGTTTACCTTGAATGTGCGCAGCTTAATATGTCAATCGAGCCAAGCCTTTTCACAATGATTTTGGACCTACTGGTGGAATCTAGCCAAATCATTCTTCTTCAAGCTCTTCCAGCTTCAGAAGCCTCTCCTATAGGGCTCCTTGATACGTCATGCATGTCAGCTCCATTATGCATAGGCTAGGCATGATGTATTCCATAGGCATTACAGCTTCCACTCCATAGACAAGCCTAAAAGGCGTTTGTCCCATCAGCTTCTTGCATGTCCTCCACTAACCCCATAACACTGTAGGTATGCATAGGTCCCAATCACTTTGTTGTGCATTTCATACCTTGGTCAGGATGTTTTCGTGTACTTTTTTGAATGCTTCTACTATCCAGTTAGCCTTTGGGTGATACGGTCTGCTCTTCTAATGATACGCCTGAAACTCTTTTTTCAGTGCACTGATCGTTTCATTCTAGAAGTGTGTACCGTGATTTCTCATCAAGATCTTTAGACATCCAAATCGCATCAGCATGTGTTCAAATAAAAACTTTGCGGTAGTCACGCCCATGCAATCCTTCACTTACTGTGCTTTTACCCAACGAGTAAGATACTCCGTCGTAGTGATAATATACCTCGCGCCTATCTTTCCTTGAGGTTTAATAGGTCCTACAAAACCTATTTCCCACTTTTCGAAAGGTTGCAATGCCATTTGTGGATTCAAAGGTATTTCATCCTAGTGAGCTCCAGTATTGTAGCAATAATGCTACAACTCCTGAGGCTTCCTGTCTCTCATTTTATCAACCCGGTTGTTCGTACAAACTTGGAAGCGACGGTTCTTATGCATGGTTTCTCTTCTCGCATATTGTACTCCCGTGACAACCCCATGAGCATCTTTGAGGATGCTACCTCGTTCAAATTTAGGTACATACCTTTGCAGTATTTCATCATTCCCCATCTTGTATATATGTACCCAACAATGACAAAAAAGACTACCGCGTACACCACTAACTATTTTGGTGCAGTTCCAGTTGTCAGAAAGTGAATTATATCTTCAAAATGTCCATCCACTATGTGCATAACAAAAAGCTATGTGTCGAGTAACCCTTCCTCCAAATTAGTAAGTTCTTCCACAGTCTGAATGCACAGGAGGTGATCCGTTCATGCGTTCAATCGTCTAGGCTTCACAGCAACTTCAAAATCATATTATTGGAATAATAAAATCCATCTACAAATGCGTCTCCCAAAAACAAGCCTATTGACCAGGTTCTTTAGGTGGAGTGATCTATATACATCTTAAAGTGGCCTCCTAGCAAGTAGTGTCGATACTTCCAGAGCGCATATACCATAGCTAGTCCCTCGTGCTTAGTGACGGAATAGTTCTTCTCGTCTTTAGATAATCTGCGACTGGAAAGCACAATAGGGTTATCCAAGCCTTCTCCACTATCCTACATCAGTACTGCCCCCAGTGCTATACACGATGTGTCGACATGTACATGCAACCCTTTCTTCCAGTTTGAGAAGACTAGAATCGGTGCAGTAACCATTTTTTCTTTCAATATATCTAGGATTTTCTTACAATCATTGTTCTAGTAGAGTGTGACATCCTTCTTCAACAATTTTTCCATCGGCAGGATGATCTAGCCATAGCCTTTGATAAAAAATTTGTAATATCTTGTATGTCCCAAAGTGGTGCACAGTTGTTTCACACTTATCGGTGCTTCTAAGTTCATAATCACTGTCATCTTCATGGGGTTCCCTTCTTTACAAACCACATGCCCCAATAGGTTCCCAAAAGGAACGAGGAACGGTCACTTTTTTAGGTTGAGCGCGATTTGGCATCTTCGGCAGGTATTTCGCATCATGCACAAGTTCTCTACATGGCACCTAACCAGCCCAAATATAGTCCAGTCATCGAAATAGGCCTCCAAGAACTTATGAATATATTCCCTGAATGCAACAACAAACACGCACGAAAAGATAGCAGGGGAGTTCTTCAATCCAAACAACATGACAATATATTGAAAGCAACCCCACTAAGTCATGAAGGTTGTCTTGCTACTATCCTACTATGCGATTTTGATCTAGTGCTACCCTGAGAACTTGTCAGTGGAAGAATATGCTTCCTGACCTCCTACATTGTCCAAGACTTCATCCGTGAATGGAGTTGGGAATGGATCATGCACACAAGCGTCATTCAATTTTCTGAGATCCATGCATATCCTTATCTCTTCCTTCTTCTTCTGCTCTTGTACCGCCATTGGGCTTACCCAATTGTATTCTTCCACGTGCTTAATGATGCCTACTACGAGCATTTTGTCTAGTTCTACGTAGACCTTCTCATTGTATTTTGGATTTAAACGGTAAGGCCTTTTCTTAACTAGATCCATGTTGAGATTTAACTTAATCTTCATTACTCCTAAATCTCCAAATACTCCTTTCAAATTTGTAAAATTGGTCGAGAATAAGTACTGATATTTGCAAAGTAATTCAACAACCTTATCTGCCATCATGTTGTCCCAGTATTCTCTGATCTTCACAAATATAAGTTCTTCCTCCATACCAATGTTTACCACCTTAGTTTTCACTAGCACGGTTATTTCAGGGTTCTCAATCTGTGGTCTGTGAACCTCATGGTGGCCTTTTGTTTCTGGAATGTTAATACTCATGGATACTCATCCTCCTCTTCAAAAGTTATATTATAACATTCCAACGTGTGACTCAACTGAGTAGCCCATTCAGGCTAAATCAATTCTACCAGATCCTGTGGTATCCTAAAGATGGCTGCTTTTTCCTCTTGTAGTGCTTCATCAATACTATCCCACCCATCCTCAAAACTGAAGGTCATTAAGGACCCTTTGCATAAGATATCACATTCACTTCTCCCATGGTGGAGCTTTGTTTCTACATACTAGTTCATTGGTATAACATCTAGGGTACGACAAAACAGGTGAACCCATTCAAGTTGTGGCTTTTCTCCATAGGCCTACATCCACTTGGCTAGATGTGCACGCAGATCATCCTGCCCATCATACTTATCTATCAATTGCACCTTAGGATTCCCAAATAATGTGTGCATCATTCTCCTACATTCACGACAATCATCAAAGCTTCCTTTGTGAGTACCCCACCATCTTGCGGGCGTAGCATGTGGTACCTAGTCCAAGGCATGGAAGCATTACTTTTCTAGCACCTTCGTTTCAAATGCATCCAAGAAGGTATATACCTCATTTAGACAATCATAAGTAGGAAGATCTCTTATTTCTGTTGACACACAGTGCAGCAACCTTGTCATCATATTGCAGTTCAGCATAATTTCTTCATGTAATTGATTTTTCTATTGTTCTACTTCGTCGTTGAAATCTAAAGTGTAGAAACTCTTGCACTCCCATGTAATCCACCCATCCATGGTGGGATTCACCCGGTCATGGTCTCATGGCTGTTATCTTGTAGATGCAGTCCAGACCATCATTACTTTCATAGTTGTGCACCGGCTCCGTATAGCGCAATCCTTGAACAATGTTTAGGGGTATAATTACGCGTAGTGACTTCTTTTCAAAGACCATTTTTCGATTTTTTAGATTAATTACCCCATTCATATTAGTGGCCTAGTCAATTCCTAGGAGCGTGGGTTAGTAATTGTTGTCATCAATAATCTCTATCACTTCGAAATCAAATAGCACACTCGCTCCTTCAATATCCACAATTATTCCATATAATCACCCTATGGGTATTATTTTCTACTAGTTTTCCATGCTTAGCTGAATGTGGGACCACTACAACGTAGGTCTTCCTATTCGCTCCCATGTCTATTTTGGTAAAACATTCGCATCTAATCCCAAATCCAGGATGGCTTGATCCCTCTCATATTCTCCGATCTATGAGTTTAGCCTCATTTCTCGTCACGTCCTTGTCTTATGCTTTCCAAACTTTCGGACTACATACGGCTCTCTTAGCATGATCCTAACGCATTTGTTGATGAGTTTCTATAACTCTTTCACAACCTTACTGTCACGCAGTAACTTCATGCAAGTTTCTAAGAACGTTGTCCGCATAGATGGGTTCATTTTTGGCTCTGATTTATCTTTGCTCCCTAAAGTGGAGGCATCTTGGATGCTCTTCTTAGCTTCCATGAAGGTTTCCCGAGTGTGCTCCAAACCAAACTGTGCTTCTTTCACCAGAGATTTGTGAACCCAATCACTATCTTCTGGCTATTTTCCTTTGTCATCTCTCATTACAATTCCACTTCGGAGCATAATGTTCACATTCAGATCTTCCACGTGTGGCTCAGACCTCATCATCTGTAGATCATGAGTTAGGGGAAGCGGTAGCACTCTTTTATTCCATATCCTAGCTATCAGCATATGACAATCTTCTATCTCATGGTCAAACAATGTGCAATAAAAACATGACGGGCACGTTGGATTCATGCAATCACGGGCATAATGTCTTCTCCCTCTACAATTATAGCAAATCAACTATCCCCGACCTCTTCCAGGTCCTCGTCCACCTCAACCTCATCTACACCCCTAAAATCCTATTCATGTTATTCCTTCATTCTGGTCAAGAGGCTGCATTTCGGCCTAAACTCAGTAGGTGGGAGCTTTATCCATCATCTACTCATAGCTTCTGCAAGTGCACTCATCATATCCCACTGACCTACAAAAGTTGCAGAACAACTATTGTGAATTTTTTGTATACTTTTGTAACAAGTGATAATTGTCTGTGGCATGTTCTCCAACTATTTGATAGATAATGCACCACGAAGCAGGTGCCACACTAGGTCCTTCTAGAGCTCCAAGCCTTAAAGGCATCAGTCCTCCTCCTACAAGATAATTTGTAAAAACTGGGTAGTGGTCTTTGAATTGTCCCTGACTCTTGCATTTCACACACCATACTTCCTCGCACACTTCTGGTTGAACCATCCTATCCTGTTTTGGACTCCACATCTCAAGGCATGGATTCTTTAGTTGCACGTGGATCTGTTGAACTCCTAGGTTAGGATACTACATTATGGTCTCATGTAACCTCATAGCAATCTTTAAGGTCTTTGCATGAGTCGTTATCTTCTATTGTGACAACAAACTCCTTAAACGTGGTAGTAGTGAAGCTAGAAACCACTTGCGATGTTGTCCATTCATCAGATTCATATTGGCTTCGCGAATCATACATTTCAGCCTCTAATCCGCCTCCCAAGAAGTCTCTCCTGGTAGCATCATAATCTCTTTAAATCCATTGATCAACTACCCTTCAGATTTAGGCCTAATAAATTCTCTATTTAGCATTGCTTGGATATCCATGACTCTCGCATTTGGGTTATTGTTGAAGTACATAATATACCAGGTCAGCGCATGATCTTGCAGGGAAATAACCAGTGTCACCTTATTTATATGGTCATCTGTATCACCTTATGCTTCCCATACAACCCTTACAATGAACCAGAATCGGTATGGATCCTCATTTCCCAAACCTTTAAACACGGGAAACTTCACTATTTTCGCCATATTGAATTTTTTTGGTGGTGGAGTTGGTACGGGTGAAGATGGAGGTGATGGTGGTGAAGTTGGCGATGGTGTGGGTGGAGGTGGTATTCCAGAATTCTTTGCCTTATGAGATGGATGGAACTTTGCAGTGAGACCTTCACAAGCTCTTCCTCATCCACTAGTGGAAGTGAAATCAAGGGGCTATTTTCTAGTCCCTTATTTCCTTCATTCCTGTAAACCTTTCCACTTTGCGTAGCTCGAAACATCAAGGTAACTGCATAACCCTCTTTTCGCACAATAAAATTTTAATACAAGTAATCAAAGAATTTATGTACTTACATCGTGGTTCTTTGAGAATGCGTCGATCTACCTCACTTTAGCTAACTAAGGTATCAAATGAAAACTCATTAAGAAATCCTCCTATAACATGATCGAGCCAATGATTAATAGCACACATGATCGTATCCTCCAATGCTTCCAACATTCGTACTAACTCTGGGATCCACACAATAGGACCATCAAGTTCCCACCTTCCTTGGCTATCTGCTAGCTTCAAGATCCACTCGTATAGCTTAGTGGGGAAGGACGTGAGAAATATTTTTTGGATATCCATTTATAGGTATCTATCTAGCCACTCTTCTTTCGACAATCACAGATTTATGTTCTCCTACATTGCAAAATTGTGAATTCTTCTATCGAACCAACCTTCAATTTATTTCTTAGTTGGATTCCAATGATATGACATCAGACATCTCTATGCAGATTCCAGTCTCAGAAATGGAAGCATTTGTTCACTTATGGGGTCCTGACCCATGTTCGGAGTTAAAATCCCTACACTACTGGCCCTTTTAGCATCATCCCACGGAACACAGACTGAAGTCTCACCCGAAGCAGTTTGGGGGGATGCTGGAACCAAGTTTTCGCACCATTGAGATGTTCGTGACGTCGGTTTAGTCCAACTATGCCTACCTTGATGCAGGTCACTTTGCACACTGTTCCAACCTTCAGTACCTTCTCGATTTGTTACAATCATCTTTTGTGTAGCTCTAACCAACGGCTGAGACGCTTTCGTGCTACTATGGCAGTGAACTACACTATTTCCAAAAACTACACTATGTATCTTACTTATCTTCTTAACAGATCTTAGTTAAATTCGCACAAATAGATATTCTATTTTGCATTCACTTAATCAATAATATTATACACATTTTCAAATAATATAAGTAGTATAAGTGAATTTCATGCCCAAGATAATAGATGCATTAAACAAGAAATAAATACACAGAAATGATGTTAGGTCCCTATACTACTAGTGTAACCCCTTATTGTTATTAGTAAAACCCCATTATTATATTGTTGTGCCCATGTAGTCCACATATTATTATTATTGTACCCCATAGAAGCCCACTATTTTTATTATTGTACCCTTACATTATTATTGTTATGTCGACTCTAATTATATTATGACCCCTTATACTCCTATATATAAAAAGGAGGCCTTGTCATTTATATCATCCAAGAATTATTCATTTGTGTAATGTAAAGGAGGTTGCCCCTCAAAGAGACTTATTTGTAAGGTGTTTATCTATATTTTCTATCTTTTTGTGAGCTGATTCCATAACATTTGGTATTAGAGCTTTGGATTCTAGGGTTTTTCTTCTCTAAACATGGAATTCTAGAATTCTCGCTATAACATTTCCTCTTTAAAGTTTCAGAAGCTAAAACCAAAATCCATTTGAGAATAAATCGGTCTAAACCTCGGGTCCAAATTTGAGATCTTGTTTCGCTATGTTTTCAGAGATACTATCCAAGACATTTAGGGTTTCGGAAGGCTCTCGAATTTCATTCTAAATAGGTGACCTTGGGAAATTTCTCATAACTATCTCTCTAAGCATTAGATTGAAATTTCGTAAGAAGTTACAAAAAGAGGATGGACTATATCTTTTTGTGTATACTTTTTAGATTTAGTGTTGAAAATAGTGACACGGGGCACTTCATAGAAGTTTTCCCTTCTAAAAAGGTATATAATCAGGTCACCTTGGGAGATTGTGCATAACTCTTTCTTGGAGAATCGAATTTCGATCGAACTGGTGGCATTGGAAAAAGGACGTAGAGGGCTACTGTAGGTCATGATTTTAGGACTGAAATGTATGAAATTACAAAGTTACAGTTGTTTCAAGATCGAGCTCATAAAATCAAGAAAA
>APFE030578045.1:0-12397 GCA_000404065.3 Pinus taeda
TGACCTGAGTCATTGGCAGCCTTTGAACTAGGAAGAGGAGTAGATGGGATAGCATTCAATTCTTTAAGGAGTAATTTTTGCTGATGTTTTAGCTTGCTAAGCTCAAACATGGTTATGTTTTCTTTGGTCTTTTTCATGTCATCAACAATGTTATATTCCATTGAATCGGATACCACTAATGTCTTAGAAGCTGAAGGGGAAGAAGAGGTTGAGGGCTGGTTTTGAGGGACTACTGCAGGTGGTTTCTTTGGAGGTATTTTTTCCTTTGGTGTAGTAGCACCCGCGCTCCTTTTCTTTGAAGCTACCTGGGCAGGTTCAGGAGTACCTTTACTCCTGGTGGTGACTAGGAAGGCTTCTTCTTCATTATCTGTATCGGGATCAGGGAGTATGAAATCCCACATTCCATGACACTCAGCTACTTCTTCTTCATCATCAGATGGTAGGGTTGCCTCTTCTTCTTCTTCTTCCTGGTCTGAGTCGGCATTAGATATGACATTAGGTGGCTTTGTTTCCGTTTTCTTGTAAGTCCTAAAAGGTCTTTTTCTTGATGTTTCGGCCACCTACTTTTTTATGTCAATCATTTTGTTGGACAGTGTTTTCAGGACCTTTTGCAGTCCCTCCATATCATATGGGTCTTTTGGGTTTTTCTTCTTGGAGTCTTCTTTAAAAGAAACTTTTTTGGCTTTTCTGTCTTCCAAGGCAACTTTCTTTTCTAAGGAATTGATGTGCTTCTCAACATCAAGTGCCTCTTTCATGTTTTCTGCTAAGGTAGGTTTCCCAGCCTGATCTACGAAAATAGCTATATTGGCAGGTAGGGCAGTGATATACCATTCGCTTCGTATTTGTTCACTTGGTTTGGAAGCTGTAGGGATTTTGTTAAGGAGCTTATTGAAACGAGCATTAAATTCCTTAATGGGTTCCCTATGTTCTATCCTTAAGTTGGAGAGATCGTTTATTAAGGTTGCTAAAGACCTATCATCTCCATACTTAGTAAGAAACTGCTCTTGGCACGTATCCCAATCGGTAATAGATCCAGAGGGTAGAGAGAAATACCAGGATCCTACTGATCCTTGCAAAGTATAAGGGAAAAGACTGACAACAACATCTTCCTGGGTTACCCCTTTTAGGTTGACCGACAGCATGAAATTATTAATGTGTTCTTCGGCCTGAGTTCCATCATCTGGGTTGAACTTAGGGAGCCACTTTTCGGGTGCATCGGGTAAAGGATGCAATGGCGCAGGCATATTGACCGCATCGGGTCTAGTCCATGGATCCACCATTGTAATAGTACCAGCAGTTGATACTACTATTGGGGTTCCAGATGAATGGGAGGTAGCTGATATTGAGGGGTGAGCAGATTGAGATGCTGAGGCTTCTGTTCCCTGATGGACAACAATATGTAATGGAGGAGTGGGTGGTCGACTTTGCAGATGAGGAGATGAAATGGATGATGTGGATAAAAATTCCCCACTATCAGACTCTTCAGTGTGTTTCTTGGCCCTTTTCCTTTCGGGCAAGGGGAACTCGATGGGTTCGATACCAAGTTTTCCACTTTGAAGTCTGGTAAGTGGATGAGATAGATTGAACTGCGAAGTCGCACTGCTTTGTGATAGCTCAGATCTCTGTGGCGAAATCGAGAAGGTCTGAAGTTTATGGATAAGAGACTGGACTTCAGGGGATTCAAGACTCAATTGTTCTGAAGTATGGTGGGCGTGAGCAGTGGTAGTTGATTCCTGTTCTTCTTGATTGCGCGTTGGAGAACCAACATGCGATCGAGAATGACTAGGAGAATTGGAGGGAGAATTACTCTTAGAATGGCTTGTGGGTTTAGGTTTGTTTGCCATTCATAGTCGGGCCCTCCTTCTAGCGCCAAAAATGTTGATGCCTCGAAAATCGCTACACCAACATTGGGGGAAACCACCCTATCCGGACCTTAGTACAGCTCCTTTTCCGTTTGGGATAGTGGCTCCGACTGGGGGTAATGGGACCAGTTTCCCAGAAATAGATAAATGGGATGAATGAATACTTTGTAGATAACAGTCGCGATAGGTGGATGACTAAAACTATTGACAGAAATATAAGTAATTAAAACTATCCCGGGAATCTATTTGAACTTCTAAAGCGTAGCTTTTGATGTTCTATATCCAAAAATACAATTATATAGATGACTGCATTCTCAAGACATAGATATTAAATTATTCAAGATTGCTGTACCTAAATAGTTAGACGCAGCTATTAAGGCGATATTACTACACTCTATGCATTTATACCATTAACGCATACATGATCAAAAAATAAGGCATATCATCTAAACATCCAATAGTGGCATGAGTAAGATTTCCTGTTGTTGCGCATGCATACAATTAACGATAGCAGGAATAATTACACAGCAAAATCACATACACAGAATGAATTCAAACCAAAGATAGAAATACCATTTGGATAGTAAGCCACTCCCGATATGAATCGCTATGCGTAGCTTTTACTTCAACAAATAAACATTCCTCAATCAATGACAGTAGTGCCCAATTGGATCAAGAAATTTCTCCATAAAAATAAAAGCGATTGGTCGAGTTTCATAAAAGAATAGACGCTGAAGCACAATAGTGCAAACTTCAGTCTATTAAGTCTTATTACAAAATTTTACGACCCTTTCTAAAAACATGAAAGGGTCTATAAATACTATACTAATCTAAATATCTACAAAACAAAAAAGCTAACTAAGCTGATGTCAATAAATTCTTGTTGCTATTTTTGCTGGCAATCCGAGGAGCTGGAGGATGAATCATTATGTCGGCTGCTTCCCTTTGAACCTGAGTTGATTGATGGCGAGCATTGGCTCAACTTCAGGAGGTTTGTTGAGCCGGGAGCTGAGCTGGGTCGCGTATGTGGAGTCCTGGATGTCGGGGATCATGCATTGAACGGCATCGGTCAAGCATTTGAGGGCAGATCGTTGTTCATGAGGCTTGATTAGGAACCGCCAATATGCTTCTATGTTTAAAGTGTCGACCGCGGCAATTGACCTTCCTTTGCTCTCTAAATCTGGGTAGCACGTCTCCTCCAATGTGTTTGATGTAGTAATCTTCCCGGGCGTGCATTGTGAAATCATATTGGCTAGATAGGGAGTATCATTTACTAGATCAGCCAAATTACCAGCAGTTAATGCACATCTTGATGCTGCCCTTTCTGCTTTTAATCCTTGTGTTTGCCATTCTGTAAACAATATGTTTTTGTGGACCTCCAGTATCCTAGGCAAATTGGATTCCTTTCCTGACTTTGAATCTTGCCATTCAAGGTAGGTTGTGATATCTTCTTCGGCTTGATTCAAGTCGTCTCTCGCCTTTTCTACCTGCTCATTTACAATTGTAGCTAACTCGCAGAGTGGTTCTACTTGAGAGAGGGATTGAGCCAGGAGTTTAACCTGCGTGACAAGCGCCTTGTTGATTAACACTGCCTCCTTTTTGAATTCTTTTATCTGTGCATCTCCCTTGGTAGCCTCTAACTGTGCTGTAATTTGAGCGATATGCTCATCCTTAGCCTTCAAAGATTGCTCATTTGCCGCTTTTAGTTGCTCCAAAGCCTCTGTCAATTCACTTTGTCTCTGGATGGCCGCCTGGTTAACTCTCCGTCTCTCCTCCTCCCATTGCTGCATCAATTGGCTGTTTATTTTCTGTTGTTCCACTAGCTGTTCACTTGTATGTATTGTCTGTTGTTGTTGTTCCGCTAATTGCCCCTCGGCTTGTATTTCCCTTTGTCTAATACCCGCTACTTCCGCTTGCAACGTGGAAATCTCCTGGTCTTTAGTCTTTAGCAAAAGACTTACCTCTAGTGCCTTATCGACGGTGGCAGCTGAATAAGCTCCGACATATTGTGACAGCTTGGTCAGATCATTAGAGGGATCCATTTTCTCCTTCCATACTATATTGCCCATGACTGTTTGGTCGAGAAAAAGGGAAGGTTGATCAAGCCTTTGCCTCTTTCGCGATCGCTTCACCACGGCTCTGTGTCTTGGGCTGTAGAAGACGTTTAACGGAGGAATGTCTTCTACTTGGAGAGAGATTTGGTTGCTAGGACCTTTTGGAATTATTTCCACATTCATAGTTTTGGGTGGGCCACTGGCTTTGCTCAAAGCCTGAGATGAGTTTTCATCCTGCATACTGCTGCTTTTAGGAGTCTCGGTATTCTGTGAATCCTTTCCTCCACCGATAATGGTACTAAAATGCTGCCATTCCTTTTGCAGCTCGGGGTCTGTGACAACACCCTTATTAGTATCGGTGGTGTTTTGTTTGGACTGGGACTCCTTTAACAGTTGTTCTTGTTTCTCCTTCTCTTGCTGCTCCTGTTCCTTCTGCCGCATCTCTGCCTGCTTCTTTTGCTGGTTGTCTTCCTGCTCTTTTCTCTGTCTATCTTCCTCTTCCTTTCTCTGTCTATCTTCCTCTTTCTTTCTCAAGCGCTCTGCCTGCTCTTTCTTTAAGAGTTCTTCTTTTTCTTTCCTTAAACGCTCTTGTTGTTCTCTCCTCAGCTTTTCTTCATGGTTTTTCTTTTGTAGTTCCTCCTGCTCACTGTTTTTGTTTTTCACTGCAACAGGGGGTTCTTTCTTTTGTTGTTGGCCAGGCTCGCTTGACGATGCTTGGGTCGGCATTAATAAGTTTAGGGGCAGAGTTTGCAACCTCTGCTCCCTAAGCATATTAAACTCAGATAACCCTTCGTCATTATATCTTCTCTTGGCGAGCTCTTTAGCATGACCTATTGATTCGGCTGAGGCAAAAACATCATCGAATATATCCTCTTTATGCTCAAATGTTGATAGTTTGGCATGTTCTAGAGCGGCATATGCATATCTGTTCGGATCATATGCCCTATTCGGGATTATAGGAAGATTTAGAGCTTGAATTTTCAAGGCTTCTTTTTCTGCATGTTTTAAATCATGCAGGGTAAAGACTCCACATCTAAAAGGAAAAGTAGGCCAGCCCCTTTTCTTCTCCTGCTTAAGAGTCTGTGTGGTACTCTTAGCGGTAATTTGGTATGCAATCTCCCTTGCTAGCAGTTTGTCAGGGACATATAAGGGGAGGACATGGGGATTGGCTTGGCTGCCATAGATTCTAACATAATTAAAATATTCTTCCCCAAACCAACTACCTACTGCCGGCAGGTCAAAAGAGGCTAGGTAGGAGATCCTTGGAATGGGCTTATCAAAAATTGCATAATAGACAGGAACCATGAAACCATTACAAATTTGGTACAAGTGATTCTTATGAGATGACTTCCACATCTTGCGATGGTAAATGTGGATGGGCGAGGGGTCCTGTGCGGTCCACCTCCAACCAAGAATGGGGAATTCAGAATTAAAACACAAGGTATCTAAAACATAAGCGTTGTAGTAGAACAGAGGAATTATTCTCTCTGTGACTCTGGTTTTATTCCTAAATTCACTAACAGCGAGGGCAAGCTTATCCGAAAGGATAGTAGCCCAATCCATAATCCAACTGTTGACTGCCGCCTCCATGAGGGGAACCATTTCGATAGTAAAAATGGCAGAATCATGCAAACCCCATAACCTACACATCATTATAGTAGCATAGCAATAAGGTGAACACAAGGAGTTGACTGAGTACTTACCGGAGGATTCATACTTGTGCTTATTTGGATTCTGCCTCCAATCTTTGATGGGTTCAGACTTAATCTTATTCTCACTTGCGAACTTTTCCAGAAATGCGCTATTGTATACTTTCTCTGGCATAGGCAAATGATACATTTGCCTCAAATCTTCTGGCTTGAAAGACCCAAAAATCCTTCCATCTTTTGCGACGAAAGTTCTGTCTGTGATAGGAATTTCTTCAATTGCCCATTTGATAACATCGGTGTATGGAAGCATTTGCTCCATTGCCGCTATCCTATGGAGGAAGGAATCGGCCAAGTCTTTGAGAGTGCACTCTGATTTTTTCGTTGAAACTGCGGTAGCTTGTTCTACCACCTGCTTTGGTTTCTCGGCCTCTAACAAATCATAAGTTCCTTGCCAAGTTGTTCTGGCAAGGCCCGCGCACGTCGTTTCTGATATCAGACCTTTCTTACTGTTTACTACCGCTTGTGGCGCAGCTGGTGGATTGATAATGCCTGCAACCTTCTTCTGCTTTTTACCCATTATGCCTGAATTACTTTGAAAAACTGTATTCTGCACAGAGAGGTGGTTTCGGCGTAACACAGAGATAACAATGAAACTCACAGTTGATAGCAAAATAGAAAGAAGAACGTTGATATACTTTGTTTTTATTAAAACAACGCGGAGACGATCTATAGGCAGATCCGAGGGTATGGATTCATTAAGGGACCGTATAGGACCTGCCACCTTATAAATGCTCATTAGTGCAATATTTTGCCGAAAGATCTTTTAAATCATGCAATGGGAATACTGGCGGCCGAGCGGGGATGATTATGCCTTAATTGTCATTAAATCGGGCTTTCCAATCACTTTAACGGCTTTTCGTTGAGAACTGTGCCTTATTGCATCGCATCGGGCAGGGGCGCATGGCTAATTTTGAGAATGCTATGAATATCGCCAATCGCCGATTGCGATATCGCATCGGCGAAAGGCATATGCGCATTAAGGGTTAAACAGGGGGAGCCGCCGATCGCCGATTGCGATATCGCATCGGCGAAAGGCATGTGCGCAATGTTTGCAGCATAAGGGAATTGCCGATTGCGATATCGCCGATAGCTTTATCGCATCAGGGTTTTAATAAGAGGCGCGTTAGTGATGCACAAGGGGATTTGCCGATTGCGATATCACCGATAGCTTTATCGCATCGGGGGAAGGCTTTTGATTGCTTGGTGCATCCTTTATGTCATTGCGATATGCGATCTTGCGATCGCTTTATCGCAATAAACACATATTTGCTTTATTTCCATTTTCTAAAGAGATATTGCTTTTAAGGGTGATTTTATAAAGCGCTCCATTGACTTGTCGGATTTTAGGAAGTAAGAGTTTTGACATCAATTTTATTTTCAGAGGGACCCATTTCATATTTTGATGTTTTTTGTAAATAAAAATAATATGAAATGGGTGGTTGTTTGCAAGGCACAACACAGTGCTGAACGAAAATCGATTTCTGGAACTGAAGTGTTCCTCTTGTAACAGTGAAGTTTTTGTATCAGCTTGTTTACTGTTCATGAACACAAGTTTACTGTTTTACTGATTTTTTGTTGCTGTTACACCAAGTGTCAAAAACACTTTGATTTTACTATGCAACTCTATTAGTGATTTGACGCCAACTTGTTTTACTTGCTGTAACAACAAAGCATCAATTTTCTTAAAGTGACTTAGCGTAAAAAACGTGTTGCCGTTACACCGAGTGACTTGACGTCAAATTTCGCGTTGCTGCAACACCACGATCAGCGTTGGTGCAACACCAAGTCCTGTTGCCACAACAGAGTTTCCAACAGAGTTTCCAGTAAGCAGTTTTCTATTTTTTCTGTGTTAACAGAAACAGAGTATTATTCCGCGTTTCTGCAACACCGAATCCTGTTGGTGCAACACTCATCGAGAAAACGAAATTTTCAGTTTTCTGAGCAGATCATTTTTGTGTTGTCTCTTTGTTAAGGAATTTAGCAGAAAATTCCAACATGATATTAGAGCGTTGTTCTCTCGTCTTTTGTGTTTAAAATCACCATAAAATTCCAACATCATGCTTATTGGAATATGTAGTTATATTAATATGATAAAAACACAAAACACTTACATAATTAGATATTTTTAATGTTTACTTATTACTAGAAAATTTCTAACCTTAACAGTTTTAAACAATCTTACACAACTTGAACTTCAAAATCCAATATCCCAAAAAAAAAATATCATTTCAAAAATTTAGTTTAAAAATTAAATTACATTATATTTATTTATTTGAATTCAATTACATTATATTTCCATAAATCATATTCGATTGATACTCCTGAACATCCTCCGAAAAGATTATTAATAAATGCTTGCGGATCCTTTGCCGTTGGTACATGAGATCCACTATGAATCTTCTTCGCATAGATATAAGGATATAAGGCATGCAACTCTTTTGGTTTTCCTCAGCTACGAAAGTCAGAAGTCAGGGCTCCTCCGTGTGCCTACTCCTCGCACAATACAGGGCATACTCTCCTCCGTCCTCGCACAATACAGGCCATACTCTCCTCCGTCAGCCTACTCCTCGCACAATACAGGCCATACTCCGCTGTGCATTCTCTATTCTGTTGGGATTGTCCTCAAATCGAATTCTTTGCACTTGATACGGGATACTTCGCGATTTCCGTCCTCTCTCAAATATTTATATGGAAGAAAATCCCAACTTGTTGAGCCGCACACAGTTTAAAGCGTTGTGTAAAAAACAAACGCTTAGAAATAGTTGTGCGCCGTGCAGGAGAAGAAGGCAGCAATCACGATGGAGGAGATAAAAATTTCATTTGTAGTTGTGGTGTTATCGTTGTTCATAGGTTCAGCTGTGGGCGTTAAGAAGGCAAGAACAAATAAGTGATAGATGATGAATGTTGTTTTAGGTCATTTTAGGTTTTGTATGAATGTTGTTTCAGGTCGTTTTAGGTTTGGTATGAATGTTATTTTAGGTTTTGTAGATTTTAGGTTTTGTAAATGTTGAATGCAGTTGTTTTTAACTGGATTGCAGATTTTGAAAATATATAAAACTAACCAACATTGTGCTGACTTAATGAAACATTAGTTTGTCTAGTGCAGCCTTATGTGGTGTATTTAGGCGGACACCATGATGAAAATCTGGAAAGCGAACTAGTAACTCAATCTCATCATCAGCTTCTGGGATCAGTTTTAGGAAGGTAATTATTTGAATGAACCCATGGCTGGATGATATATTGCAAAAATGACCAGTGTTGCGTTGTATTTATTTGAAATGACAACAATGGTTTAGCTTGGTTAGGTCTTGCTTTCATTTATGTATAGACATGATTCTACAAGCTTTGATTCTTATTCTACAACCTATAATTTGGGTTCTTATACATATTGTTTTTTTATATGAAAAATTACAGCGAAGAGATTGCCAAAGAAGACATCTTCTACTCCTATACTAAAAGCATAAATGGTTTTGCTGCTGCTCTTGAAGAAGACCACGCTCTTGCTCTCTCAAGTAAATTACTTGTCATTGTTACCTATCATTAAGCCATATACTTTGTGTCTTTTTCATTGAATGACCAACCAGGCAATTCAAATGTAGAGATAACTTTCATTTAATTTTCTAATTGAATTGTTGGGTATTTTTCGTTTGCAATGGGAAAATACCAAAACCACAAATACCACAGAGCCAATGCTCTGTTTCCTTTGCTCTACTCCAGGATCTTTACCCTTAAAAAAATTCACTGAACAGAGTAATGCACCACCATAAAAGATTTCCATTCATTAAAATAAATTCACAGTTACACATTCATCCTCTTTGCTGAGAGGGATTTACCAAAAACAACATTAAACCAAAACTCTGTTTTCACCTGAGAATTTACAGAGACATATTCATCCTCTTTTACTCAGAGGGATTCACCAAAACATTTTACAAAACTTACTCTGCCTCCTATGAAATTTTACACCACTGTGTAAATATTTCATTTACATTCACTGCTGTGTGAAAAATAAAAACTACAGGGATTTACACATTCACCTTTTCACTGCTGTGTGAAACAACTCATGGATTTGAAACAAAATAACCCACTGGTTTTCTTCATTTACTTTGTCTGCCTTTTCCTCCTGCACTGCTGTGCAATTTTTACTTCTTACATTACAAGCAAAATCACTTTGCTGCATAAAACCTTTTTACATTACAAACCCAAAAATATTTATGCATTTCTGTGCATTCCTCCCTGCAATACAAAATCAATCTCTGCTTACCATTCGCTGCTGCGAATCCAATTTTTCTTATCTCACTGTGTGAGATTCACATTTTAGTGCTTTTGGGCTCTGCTCTTTTTATCCCTCATGTGCCATTTCATAACACCCGCGCACACACCAATAAAGAACTCTGTTTTACTTTACCTCCCCGTGTGCTTTCATATGACACATTACAATCCTCTGGTTTTTGCTTTTTACCATGTGCGACCATACCATAGTTTCTACAGGTTGCTGCGAGCCCAAAATTTTTCACCGTGTGCAATGCAAATCATAACTAATGGAGTCAACACTTTTTCGTTTCATATGCACGAATAATAAAAATAAAACAAAAACTTACTTTGTATTTTACCCCATACTTTTTATTAAAGGGCCGCAGGTAAAACATTAAAAAAACTTCACCTGACATTTTCCGCCCATGCTCCTATTGACTTGCCGTATGAAATATTAAAGGTTTTACCAAGAAGGAATGTCAGCCATTTAACATAGCGTATGGGACAGGTCCATGGTTCATTACTCCACGCTTGATTAATTTGACAGGCCGGTATGTACTTCGGTGAGTGTAAACCACGGAGACCTTACCTGGAGATCGAACGGTGAACAGTCTTCACAGTTGATCGGACGCATATCGGATGGGGTAAGCTGACAACAGGTTACCTTCCGACGGATGTGACTTGCTGATGTCAGGCCAGCATCACTTGCTGGACAGTTGTCAGCTCCCAATTGCATCGGAGCTCGTTGCACGGAAACTACCTTGTGCGGAAGGGTGGTGCGATATGATCCCAGCGGTTTAGGTTTGCCCTGAGTGGTTTTGGCACTGCGGTTGACTGTTGACCGGGCGCCTTACTTGCTGCTGGCCTCCTGCGCGCACAGGGGAAATTACCGTCTCCAACACTCCCCTTTAATTTCACCTGTTGGGCATTCAATCTTACCCAAACACTTCCTCAACTCCTTGACATGCTGCTGTTGCAAAAGAGTCTTCCTCTTAACAGAGGGATTCACCACTGTCTATGCTGAAAAGCATCTTCCTCTTCATAGAGGGATTCTCCAAAGACAACAAATCTTCCTCTTAAGAGAGGGATTAACCTGAAACTGTGCTTAAGAGCACCTTCCTCATGATAGAGGGATCCACTTGTGACTATGCTGAAAAGCATCATCCTCTTGATAGAGGGATTTACCTGTGCTTAAGAGCACCTTCCTCGTGACAGAGGGATTTACCATGACACTGTGCTTAAAAGCACCTTCCTCTTTAATAGAGGGATACACAAAGAACTTCACTTCCTTTCACTGAGGGATTAACGCCAAACACTGCTGTAAAGAAAAAATTTCTTTTCCATCTGCTGTTGTCCATTACCTTTCATTTCTTCAACAAAAAAAAACTCCATGCTGCTGCATTTTCTTATTTGCATTGATGTATAAAAACACATTTCTTCGCACTACTGTGCTTCTCCTTCTTGCCATCATGCTGCTGCCCTTTCTTATGCACTGCTGTCCACACCCATAACCATAGACTCTGTCATCTTGGGTTTTTATTTGCTGCTGCGTTGCCTCTGCAATTTGCATTGTGGCTGCCTTTTGTTTCATCACACTGTTGTGTGCCCATACACTAACTCTTTGCTCTCCATTACTTGCACATAGAGAGAAATCATCCTCACGCTGTTTTGCGCTGCATTCTCCACACAACAAAAATTAACACGGGCTGCTGCCTTTTTTTTCACCTTGCTTCACACAATCTTAGTCTTCATTTTTTTTCACAATGCACTGCTGTGCAGTTCCTTTCATTTTTATGCTGCCACACTTTATCATTCACTTATGTGCATTAAAAATCTGTTGTCCCTGTTTCTCTTTATGCATTTCTTTGCATGCTGCATTGCATATGAAGAAAAACATTACATTTTCTTTTACTGCTGTGTATTGTACTCACTCTGCTGTGAGTATGTTCTCTCACATTGCATAGAAGGAAACTACCTTCCATTGCTATGCATTTAAATGCATGTGCTCCATAACAAAATTCAAAATCTGCTGTTTTATGTTCTATCTTCCCACTGCTGTGAGGGTCTCCATGCTTTGCACACTTTTCTTATTGCGCTGCCACACTTCACATTTGAGCGCTACCCCTTTTTCTTCTCTGCTGTTATGGCAGATTTAACTTCATATTTGTCCCTTAAAAAAGGTCTTTATCAAAGAGTGACTGTTAAGACAGTTCAGCAACAAAAATTACAAGCTCCCCTTTAATGTACGCTTGTCTTCTTTTGGCAGATTTTTCTCAAAATAAATTTAGATCCACTGGGGAGTTCAAGGCATTTTCAGATTGCCTTTCCTTCCTTCTCCATACTTGTGTAACTTTCTTATTTTGCATGGGTCTAGCTTGTGTAAGAGCCCATGTCAAGTTACAATCTCGTGCCATATGCCCAATGTCATGACACTTGAAACATTCAACATTGTTCATGAATAAAAATTCATGATTTCTTCTTGTGAAATTATTTCTTGGAGATTGTTGGGGACCACAACATC